>MU189162.1:19704-48892 GCA_016904865.1 Pissodes strobi | reverse complement strand
ACAATAGTCTAAGGGTAAACAACACTTTTTACATAAAGTAGATACCCGATAAAGCCCCGTGCCCCGTAGGGGCCGACTCTTCCTATTATTTGATGCCTGCTTTCGTTCAATAGAATAATTACATATTCAAGAGCTATATAAACGAAATTTCGTATGAACACTGCAAAACGTATCAAATTCACCACTGAATAAGGTGGTGAATATATTCACCAGATAACTAGTGAAAATTTTCACCACTTAAAGTTCAAGAATATGGTAACCCATGGAATCGGTGAAACGAGCTTAATTTCACCTGGTGAAAATTTTCACCACATTTCAAGAATTGGGTTATAATGTCACATCGGTTTACCCATTCCGTCCCCACATTTCCGTCCCCTTTGCCAAGATTTACCCTCATTCCGCCGCGTAAGATGTTTACACATCAATAAAGAAATATTAAGTTTTAAATACTTTATTTTAAATACATTTTTCACATAGCATTATTTTTCAGTTTGCTCGTAAGTAATTATTAAAGCTATATATTTTTTTTTCGCCTCCTCTATCGACTTCTTGTGGTTCTTCAACAATGTTAGCTTCAGCGATATCCTCTCGCTCTTGAATGTTATACCCGAGGTTATACCCATCATAATCTGTTTTAGATAAATTGCATAAAATGACGCAACATTTCACTAATTCACAAACAAACGCTATAGTTGTAAGTCGAAGATAATTCAGGCCATCGTATTTTTCTTTTAAAAGGCCTATCGCATATTTTATTGCTCTGCGCGTTTTCTTATGGGCTCTCAAAAATCGTATTTGAGACGCATCTTGCTCGTTACGTAAAACAGGCGGGAGAAGCCCTGATTTAAGTGGATAGATAGAATCTGCCAGTAAGACTGACCCCGGAAATGGTCGCCACCCTTCATTCACTCTACCACTTAAGAAACTATTTCATAAGACCCTGATGGCGTCGTCGCTTACGCTGCCCAGCCAGTTGGCACAAATATATTAAAACTTTAAAGATGGTCCACACACAAGCATAACGTTCAAGGAATGTTTCCCATGACGGTGAACAAATGCAGGTTCATATTCAGCAAGCGCATCAATTTTAATGAGCGTCTCATCGAGTGCTCCACAAACAAGGAACATACCGTCAATTTCATTAAAATCATGAAGAACTCTAGCGACGTTATCTGGTCAGCGAACTATCCCTCTAAGGGGGGTTCGGTTAATAGCTAAACATTCCAAATGCAATTTTTCAAGGGTTAATCTAAATCGCTCATTGAGTTCGTAAGTGTTTTCCAGATATACATAAGAAATTCGTTCCATAAAAATTCTTGGCCTCGGTACCTAAATTTCCAATTTCTTCATCACTTGAGTGATCCATTTGTGGTTACTTTATTTACTAATGATAAATTTCTTAATATAATTATTATACTCAAAACACTTATAAAATGATGCAATTAAGTACGGTCTAGGCGGGACTACAATGAATTCGCTGCACTCCGCAAAGGGTGCAAAGCCCAGACCAGGCAGTCTGCTACTCTAAACATATGAGCCAGATTAAGGAAAACCAACTTTAACTACTTTTGGGGACACGTGAATGAAGCTCGTAACTCAAGCGCTTCAATGCTTCAATGTCTTTTGAGGACCAATTAGCGGATAATGGCAGAGATATCGTTGAATTGTTTGCTCATTTTTTCTCGGCTCCCTATATCAATATGGATACTGAACAGTGGCGGCTCGTGAGGTTTTAAATAGGTAGTGCGCAATTTATGTAGGTTTTTTCGTACGCATAGGGGGATGCCCGCTACAGACGCCGCCGGAGGCTTAGTCGCCGAAGGCGTAAAGTTTTGGGGGTGCCACGCCCATTTTTTACCCAAAACTCGTTAAAATCGTTTAAAAAATGAATTCGGCGCCCTCTTGAATGGTAATTGTTGCGCACTAAAAGAAATTAATAAGTAGGTACTTATCGATTCCAGAAGAGTAAACCATTAAAACAGTTTATTGTAACTACAAATCAATAAAGTTCAAAAAAAAAATCAGGAGAAGTTCGAAAACGTTAAAAAATATATCGGTTTGATGGCAAAAAAAGTGTTATTGAACATATTTTTGTCGATGGTTAGCCCTTCGATTTTGCCGTTTCCTAGCGTTAAAGTGAAATTCCATTCGCCACAAGATTTCGGGGGTTAAAATGTCTGGTGAAAGATCGACCATCCTTTTTCTTGGCACATGTTTGGTCTAATTTTAAAACCGGCATCGGTCGTCCTAACCTCTTTATTTCAATCTTTTTATTCAGATCCAATAGAGAAAAGTTATTTTTAATAATATTGTCAACTGAATTTATTTATGCCCCACAACAATTGTCAGAACCCGAATTACTAGCCATGACAGTAGAATAATAGTATATAAATAGAAATATAAAACACTAAACAATATTACGTACACTTAGTACACTAAACTCACGAGTTTATATGCAGCTAATTAACAAGCGTCAACGAACCGACCAAAACAAAAATAAATTCACGGCTCGACTGAAGTATAATACAGAATAATACTTATAATAGTAGTATGTAATATTCGCTCTAAAAAACGATTTACCTCCCACTTTTTCCACACAAGCTGAATTTTTCAGGACCTATAATAAATGTGTTGCATCAGCCGTAGCTTGAAGGCGAAGAGGCTGGACATATTTAATTAGGGCGTAAACCCATGACGTCTCTCATTATTTATTGTTATACCATTGTTAGTTTATAAGCAAAAAATATGGGATTCGCTCTATTACCTTGTCAAGACATAAGCGAAACTTTTATAAAGAATATTTTTTTTTCATTTAGGCCTTCCGTTTTTGTTAATTGAGTGTTATATTTAAAAATAACAATTTTTTAATTAAATTTGTGCACGGTTGAAACCGAGATATTTACATTTAAATTTTTTTTCGGCCATATGGGCTAATGCAAATGATTTTTTTTGAATAATTATCAAAAAATACTTCCTACAAAGACCTTATTGTGCATTGGACCAAAAAATAAGTATTTTTTCCTCTATACGATGGTACCAATATCTCGATTTTTGATGATAGTGTCCTTTTGTGGAGTCTAATTTTGTATTACCTCCGGAATAAGGGTTATCTTATCATGTACTTTAATCCCTGAAAAAATCAGCTTGTGACACCATACTATATACGCAAGAATTGCAAATTATCACTAAATTAAGCTACAAAGTGCGGATCTAAATAGCGCACGGATGAGCCTTGACTTCTCGTGATTTTACGAACATTCCCGACCGTTTTGCATGACGAAAATGCATTTAACAAGGGCGCCGAACAATAGCGCACGGCAGATTTAAACTAGTTGTGGTTACGGACGGAGGCCCGCCGTTCGACGCTCTGCGTTTTGATCGTCGCCGTCGTGCCTCGATTTCGCTCTTATAAATAATGTATTCTGCGGCCAGTGGAGATTCAAAAATATGTAAATTCGCAAATTATAGTTAGTTTATGTTAAATTGTATGTAGGGAAGATTTTATTTTTCCATTTACTTTCGAAGGCAGTGCGCGCGCACGGGCGCACTTATTGAGAAGCCGCCCCTGATACTGAACTGTCCAATATTTTAGCAGCAAGATCAGTACATATTTCCACTTTAACTTTAACCCTTGGTGATGTATTTGAAAACATTGCGGACCTGAAGGCATGCTATTCACATGGTCCTGATGGCAGTCCATCTGCTTTTGTAAAAACTGTATATAATCTCTGAGCGAACCCTTACAATTTGTATTTCAACTTTCGCGTGGAACAGGTCTATGAGAGGTGGAAAGTCAAGTTTTCTAACGCCTATTTTTTAATCTGGAAATAGACAGTCACTTAGTTTTATCACCAGATTTGATAGCTCATTCAAGTTATTTTGATGTTCAATGGTGCGCTCTGGTCTTGAATATGCCTCTGTAGTTTGGTTACCTATCTATCAGTACCAGGATGATGCAATGGAGAGCGTTCAGCGTAGGTTTCTGCGTTCTTTGGCCTTTAAGGAAATATTAGTACCTTTAGTGATTCTGATTATTATAGTCCGTCTAGAAAGTATCCGGAATTTTATATTTTTCCTAATTTTAATAGATTTTTTTTTCGTAATATTCCAAGACAAAAGTAATTCATCAAGTACGTTCTTTGGATAGTAGGCTACGGTTAAAATAGCATGGCAACACTATCTGCCAAACATTGTTGATTGTAAGCAAGCTTTAGGTTTGTGAAATAATGTCGAAAGTAGAAAAAAGAAGAGAGGTAGAATTTTTGTATGGAAAAGGTGTTCGAACGCTATAAAATTAGTGTAATTGAGTGGATTCGAAAAAAGCTGAGAATATGAGACAATAAAGATGATAATAAAACGCACAGATATGAGTCCTAGATCCGTTTCGAAAAGACCGCGTAGGATTTGCGGAAACATTTAAAACGCTCTAGCGGTCTTGAGACTACAAAAACCGCCCCTAAGGTTTCAAAAATTTAGCATGCTACATATCATGGAAATCAAAAAAATCCTTGCAATAGTACTGATTTTGTGAACGTTTTCAAGAAGATAATTTCAGCAATGCTCTTATATAACGAAAGTTGTTTCCAGCTTGGTGTAACTCACCTAAAAATCTTATTAAGAGAACATGTTACAGTCCAAATTCCTAGATTTTCGCATAGAAATAATGGTTTGGAGAGTAATATCACAGCGTGGTACCACACCTCTCTGTATAGTTGATGGTGCCGTTAACAGTGCAAAGTATTATGCCATTATAGAAAGTTTCCAGAAGGAAACGGTTTATGTTTCCAGAGGGTTGGCATATTCAGCAGTATAATGCACGATGCCATACTTCTATCTATATTTAAGCTTGAATGCAAGAACACCAATTGGCAACAAATTTATAGCAGCAGCTTCATCCGATCTGAGTCTCAGTGAAAACACAATGTGGGATCTAACAACGGTGGAACGAGTAATGCCACAAAGTAACACAGATTTGATTCGGTCAGTTTGACACCTGGACCACCATCACCAAACATTATGACGGTCACCTAGTTTCGGGTGTATCTTCGCTATACGTGAAGCGTTTGGAGATAAATGGAGGTTGTATATGTAAATGAGATGAATTATTTATTGCAATTTTATAATTCAAGTAATACAAATTTAAACCGAAAAATTTTAATTGTATTTTCTTTTTTCCGGATACTTTCTAGACAGACTATACATTAAGTATGCTAGTGTAATGAATGTATATGGTATTTCTCACTGAAGGAGAGAAGCGGTACGCTGATATACTTTTCTTATTTAAATTCTTAAATAGAATTATTTTCCGGTCGTATTTATTACAATATGTTAACTTTAACACTGTGTATAGAGCTATGGTTTTCACAGTCCTTAGAAACATATGTTTCGCTTCTTCAGATCCATTTCATAAGAGTTTAGAAACTTTCAAGAGATATCTGCATTATATTACAACTACTCCTACTATGTGCAAGATGATTTATGTGTGTAATCTGGTGGCGTTACTACGTTTTGATTTAATTTAACTATATTGGGGTTTCGAACCTTCGGCAAAATGCACTAAAACGGACTTTTATGCACAATACCGAAACAGAATTATTGCACTCGACGCGCGTTTCGCTAACCATGTTAGCATCATCAGGAGATGATTAAAAAGTTTTAATCAGTATACCGAAACATAATTATTGCACTCGACGCGCGTTTCGCTAAGAATGTTAGCATCATAAGGAGATGATTAAATTGATGATTAATGTTTAATTAAAACTGTTTAACCATCTCCTGATGATGCTAACTCGGTTAGCGAAACGCGCGTCGAGTGCATGACTATGTCTACGCCCATGTTGAGAGGTATGTGTTAAGGTAAATATAAGGGAATAAGGCTAATGGTGGAATGGTACTAATGCATTAGAGTATATATTTTCTTTCTTTAATCTAAGGTTGCATCCCATACTAATAATACTAATATGATACGTATATTTTAAAATTAAAAGCTGCTACCAGAAATATGATTTTATTTGACCATTGAAGACCCAAATTTATGCGGGCAGAAAAATTAGAACTAGTTCTAAATTTCTATCTCAAAATTAGGCAGATCGAGTGATTTAAATTTAAATTGACAGTTTGATTTAAATGTCTACTTGCCCACCTAAAATTTAGAATAAGTGCTACTGAAAATACCTGTTCCGCCGCTGGTTCGGACTATAGTTTGACGTTTTGTTTCTCCCGCTCCTTTTCCTGTCAACTGTCAATGAGAAACATAGAATATAGGGTTACGTGAGTTTGTTTTTGGTTTTCGTTGTATTCTCAATTTTTGAGGAAAAAATTGGCATAAATCTTATAAAATGAGTGGAAATAGCATCAGTCCAATGGCTGAAGATAAGATGCTGGCTTACATATACGATGACGTTGACGACAGCGATATTTTCGCTTTAGACTCGTTAAATAACAGCTTTGCTGAAAGTGATGCCAAGGTGAGGAGTGAGGACTTTAAAAGGCTATAATATAATATACTTAACTTAAAGAAGTTCCAATTAACGTCCCCATTAAATTTAAAAAACCTACTGAATCAGTAGTACCAGGTCAGTTCTACAATACACTTGTTAAGTTGGAAACTAAGTTTTTGGTGTTGTCTAAGTATGGTCAGAAAGCCATACCATCAGTTTTCTAAAATTACTTCTAACTTATAGATAATTAGTCATTGAATCACATCTGCAACTGTTATGCTCCAAATTGCGACAGTGGCTACAATAATTTTTTAGGGTTGTGCACCATTTAATTGATCAGAGGTCAAAATTGTCAAGTGACCGAAAATAATTTGACCACTCAAATTCTCTCTGTGTCAACAACTGCTGTTGCACAGGAGGTGACGGGGTGAGGATAATTCCTGTTGAGGCAAGCAAGGTCGAAACTGTTTGGTGTAGTTGTAGTGGCGTAGTGTATAGAATGAATATCATAGCAAAATTCAAAATAAGAAAATTGGAGCACATGATGGTTTTATTATAATCCTTCTATAGCATCTTCCCAAATAATAAATATACTTAGACAATAAATACCTAAAGGAGAGGCTGTTTGCAACATAGAGTCAGATTGTTTTAACAATATTTTTACAAATATAGCTTCAAATATTATCAACGAAATACCGCAAGCAAATATACCATCTCAACAGTTTTTGCATAAATTAAATCTAAATTTAAATAACATTCCTGTGTTTGATGTTTTATTTATTTATTTATTCATTTACTTCCATTGACATGATCACATATGTTGGAATTGTCAAATACAAATTTAAAAATATATTAAAAACAAGATGCAAATGATTAAAATCTAACACTACAACTAATAATAAATAAAAGCGTGTGAAAAAAATTCAGTCAATGAATAAAAGGGGTTCTCAGCTAATATGGACTTAAGTCTCCTCTTATAGAGGTGGAGAATCCGAATATCCTTAATATTTGAAGGCAGGTGGTTATAAATTTTAAGGGAAGTGATCCCAGGTCCCTCCTGCACCTAGGTCAACCGGGCACCAGGAATGAAAAGCCTTTCAGCATTTCTTGTCATGTAACGCTTAATAACCCCGCACTTCGGGAATTCATTAAGATGTTTAAATACATAACAAGCACATTCAAAAATGTATAAACCAATAACGGTGAGATTCCGTTCTGATTTAAAAGCTTGACAACAGGAGGCTCTGAATGGTAAGCGGAACATAGTCCTTATTATTCTCTTTTGGCTTCTCAAAACTTTATTTATGTTACTAGAGTTACCCCATGTCAACAGTCCATAAGACAAGACCGATTGAACGGTAGCATAATAGAACATCTTAAGGATAGGTTTTCTCCACAAAATCTCTCAACTGCAGTACAGAATAGTTCCTGGATGACAATTTATTACAGGTGTTATGGATTTGACCAGTCCATGAAAGATGAGAGTCGACCGCAATGCCCAAGAAGGTTACGTCCTCAAGCTGGACAAGATTTGATGACCCGTCTCTGACAAGCAGACTTCTGTCCTGGGTCACTCTGATAGGGGTGAAAACAAGAAAGTTTGTTTGGCAAAGGCCATTTCCCACGCACTACGCAGCAATATCTCTCACACACCTGTTCGCCTTGGTGCAAAGACTCATAATCACTCCCCTCGACAACTGCTGACGTGTCATCCACAAAGAGAGTTATATAACTATCGCCGGCCAGCCGAGGCAGGTCGTTTATAAACATAAGGAATAAGATAGGCCCCAGTACACTGCTCTGGGGAATGCCCGTGGTAACATTTGCCCAATCAGACACAGTCAGTCCACCATCACCCAACAATTTCACGGCTTGACTCCTACCTGACCGGTAGGTCTTTATCCAGTCATATGCCGGCCCCTAATACCATAATACGCCAGTTTATCCAATAGTGTCACATGATTTATGGTATCGAAGGCCTTTGTGAAGTCATAGAAAATCCCAAAAGATTTCAGCCCCTCGTTGAAATTACCCAGGATCTTCAGGTAAAACGATAATATGGCGTCAGTAGTTGATCGTCCAACTCTGAACCCGAACTGCCTGCAGGTCAATATGCGGAAGGCCTCCAAAAACCCCACCAATCTTCCCCGAAAAGGCTTATCGAAAACCTTCGAGAACACGGACAGCAGGGCGAACGGCCTGTAATTCTCCACCGCAGTCGGGTCCCCCTTCTTATAAACTGGTACTATGATCGCCCTTTTCAAGACATCCGGGAAGTAGCCATGTTCGAAGGAACAATTTATAAGGTAGGTCAGAGGAGCCAGAGTCTCTCCCGCACAATAACTCATTCGGTTGCAGGGAACCTCGTCGACACCGCAAGACTTCTTAATGGCCACAGACCTGAGAATAGTCAAAACTTCATTCTCGGTTAGAGGTGTCAAAAAAATCGTATGGCAGTTGGCACTGTTGTGCTACCACTTCGCTCTGTACCACTCACATCACGCTTTGCACCATTCAAGAGTTGGTTTGAGAAAGTAACCTATATAACTAAATACGTGATATAATTTTTTCAATGAAGAACTCTCCTAGTAAAGTTTAATATGGGTACAATACAAAGGTCATTAAGTATATTGCTAATATAATTGTGTTTCCCTTAACAAAATTGATTAATTGTGGTCTTGAAGAGGGTGTCTATCCTTCACTTTATAAGAAGGGGGGACAAGGTGTAAAATTATTGTCCGATCTCTCTGGTGCCTCTCTGTAGTAAGATCTGCCAGAGGGCTTTGAAGGAAAGAATTAGCGGCCATTTTGAATTGAATAACCTCTTCAACAAGCAGCAATTTGGGTTCAGGCCTGGGATGTCAACTGTCATGGAGATAAATAGGCTCATTTCGATTATTACAGATGCTTTTCATAATGGTGGGTTTGCTGTTGTGTTACTGTGTGATCTAACGAAGGCCTTTGATTATGTTTCGCCCAATATGCTTATGTCAAACCGCAATATTACAATTTCTCTACTAAAAGTCTTAACCTTCTTTCATCTTACCTTACAAATCCTCTTCAGCTAGTGGATTATAATAATCATACATCAGGCCTGAAACCTATACATTTGGGTGTTCCTCAAGGGTCTGTGCTGGGCCACTCCTATTTGTGATTTATGTTAGTGACTTAGTAGCTTGCGGTCCCAGTGTTGATTTTAGCTTATTTGCAGATGATACTGCTACTGGAGGCAGGGATGCTTTGGAGTTGGAGACGAATTTGGGCAGTACATGGTCTAGAGTGTCTGACTGGTTCCATGCAAATAACTTTAGCTCGAATATATCAAAGACTGAAACTATGATCTTCACTCTAAAACCTCTTTTAATTCTAAGAATAACCCAAACAGTGTGCAATTTCTTGGGGTCTGGCTTGATCCAAAATTGAGTTGGCAGTCACATATTGATCGATTAGCAGGTTAATTATCTCCTCAAGCGTTTTTGTATTGAGAAATCTAGTAGGTAATGTCTCCGGAAAGGTTCTTCTGATGACCTTCCATGCAATAGTTCCGGCAATAACATCTTATGCTTTGCTTGCTTGGGGACATGCGGCGGACGCCTTTAGAGAGTTTTCTCTGCAACGTAAAGCCATAAGAGTAATAAATTGCCTTATCGAGCAGATTGCAGAGATGCCTTTAGAAAAAAATAAAACACTGACATTTCCTGGTATGTATTTACCTATATATTGGAGCGCCTAAAGTATGTTTAAAAAAAAATGGATCAGTATGCAAAATTGAACACTGGGCATTCACATGACACTAGAAATAATGGGAATGCTGTAATTGATTACCATAGAATAAATAAATCAACATTTTCAATGCACCGAAAATTTATAAGATGATTCCTTAAGTGGTAAGAAATCTCCCTGACAAATCTTTTCTTTCAAAGATAAAATATTTTTGCTTAATAGAGTATTTTACTCTGTGGACTAGTTCTATAAGGACCGTTTCGATAATGTCAGTTTCAATAAATGAAAACTGTTGTTTCAACATTTGTGTTGAAGCAAGCCTACTGTGGTTGTTATTGTGGTCAATTTGTTTGTGGTGATTTGATGGTTTCCCGCTTTCAATCTTGTTTTGGTGTTACTGTTTACTGAGATAATTCGTCCAAATAGTTTTTTGATTTTGAACTGTATTGTATTGTATTTGTATGATTGGATTGTTGTTTTATTAGATTTAGTAATTTTCAGCATTTTTAATGTAATAGCATGAAAATGACTGTGCCTATGTGTAATGTGTCCGTTCGTGCCATAAACTTTGGTGCTGGTGACAAAGACAAGCACAATGAGCTCAGAAAAGGACTTAACAACACTACTTCACGAGGTATAGAAGTGTTTTACAAACATTTCGGAAGGTACTATAACAAAAGGTATGACGTTTCTTCTTCTACACTTTTCTATAATGGTAGATTTATTTTATCTACCTTTTGGAGTTATATATTTTATATTTCTCTTTTGCGTACGTATATTGTAAACTTTTTTTTCTCTTTCAGTTTTTTATTACTGCTGCCACACTGCTCCAACCATAAAGTAAAAAACATGAAGCAACAGAACAGGTAATATTGTTTTGATAATAACATTCGCTAACATTATATTCTGCCTGTGCCAAATGAAACTGGTTGTGTGGGGAAATGTCCACTATAAGAAAAAGAACTGATTGAAGACCACAACTTCTGGCAAAATCGTAAGAGTGTACCATAATCTGTGACTCCTGAAAAACAGACAAAGAAGACATGCAGAGAGAGGAATTCCAGGAGGAGCCGAATTCTTGGTGGTGATACTCTCCTGGCTCCTACCAAGAAGTTGAACCCCAAGATTGTTGAATTCCAATTCTGTGTTGTTTTTTTATTATTATTTCTTTGTTTTTATGGAAATAAATGTTTATGTTCGTTTGTGAATAGCCAGTTGTTTTTTAATAGTCTGCAATATCCATATAATATTAACACGGCACATATAACAACCAGCAATATCACATCTTCTTTTTTCGCATCTGCGCAAGTTCGCGCGCAAGATAATCCTTGGTAGGAAATCCGTCAAACTGCCGCCAGCGGCGTCGTGTTTTTACGTCTGGTTTATTTTATTGCTATTGGAGTTAAATCGAAACCATAGGCGTGTATTTGTCAAATATTTGACATTGTGAGAGACGAACGTTATTTATGACATTGTGTAATGCAAAAAGCCATGGTGTTTAAGCAATAAGAACTTGTACAAACCAGAGATATTATTCCAAGAAGAATTTCTTTAGATTTCCTGCTCATACAACAAGGTATACATATATTTCATAACCCATTGATATTTGAAATGTTATATTACGGCTCTGTCAAAGGAAAATCATACTTATATATTTCAAATCCAGCCCTGACTTTTCCTACCCAACTGACATTAGCAAGGTCAAATTTAATTTTTCGCCTGACAGGTCGAGTAATATTGCTGGTTGTTATATTTGCCGTGATATTAATATGAATGTGTTTTTCCATAATTAAAGATATATAAAATTTTGACCAGTCAACTGACCTAAAAGAATTTGACTGGTCAAATACACAGCACTATAATATTTGTACCTATAATAAGTAGATTTTTGCTTTAGATCTGTAAGACTAGACAGACCAGATTTATACAATTTTTTTTGTATTTATTGTAGAACATTGTTTAATTAAATTAGCAAATTGAAATATGGCCATCATGATCTATTATTGTAATATTCCTATTTCAGGATGAGCAAATACAGAATCCACTATTTTTATGAAATATGGCCATCATGATCTATTATTGTAATATTCCTATTTCAGGATGAGCAAAATACAGAATCCACTAATTTGAAGGAAACAGAGGTTCTAAAGGAAAATGAGAATTTAAAGGAGATGGTAAATAAGCTAGAGCTTGAGAAAGGACTCTTAGAATTGCGAATTTCTGAAATATATCAGACAGCCAGAGCAGAGTTAGAACGAAAGGATAGAAGATTGCAAGAACTAAATGAAGAAAAAAATAATATTTTGTTTAGGAGGAATAGGAATTTCCAAGGGAATTTCAGAAATAGGGAATTGTATCATGGTAAGAATAAGTGATAGGTTGTGAAATGACTGTGTGATTTTGATCTTTAGGTACCTAGATATCAGAGTTTTGTGGATACTATATAAGACAATAATTATTCAGGAAACTAGCTAAAACTTATCAAGGTACGCTGATTAGGAATTAGTATATGATTTGGTACAAATAATAATACCAACATTCTGCAGAAGTACCCCATTAAAAAGTAAGTAAAGTGTTCATAGCTGCATCCAATCTGACCAGTTCATGAGGACTTTGATGAAGATCATCCTTAATTTCATAAGATCAAGTATTTTAGTTGCTAAGAAATTTTTCTTTTAAGCGTGCAAGCACCTGATCATAACTTATAATAAGCTTCTTTCAGAAGTGTTTGGAATTAGAGAGTATGACAGCATTCTATGCATTTGATGATCAGATCAATGAATAATAAAATAAAATAATCTTCGTTATATATAATTGAATCAATTTACGGCTGTTGAGCACTTTAGCGCCGCAAAGACTTTTAAGTATATGAAATTTATATATATTGAAAAAGTAAGTTTCAATCAATATATGCTTTATTGTCAAAGATACAAAACAATCTTATTGAGAAAGCTAAAAAGTGAAAATAATAAAAAATAACTAAATACTTAAAATTATCCCTACCAAAATACAGATCTAAAGAAGGTGTCATTTATGTCAATTATCATCCAAAATAACAATGAAACAAAGAAAACACAAGCTTAAAAGTATCCAAAATTAGTATCTCACTACAAAGGATAAAAATATAAAATACAAGTCAAAAAGAAAAATAAACATTAACATTTAAAATAAACATTTTGAGGCATACAAATTACATATAATAACAGCTATAAGAATTTAAAATTTTACGCTGTAATATTCCCCCAACTCATAGTAATTCTTATTTGTAAGTAACTTTTTAACGGATTTCCTGAATAAATTAATATTTGGACAGGTCTTAATGATGGCAGGTAGGTGATTATAAATCCTCCTACTTTCATAAATTAAAGACGCACGTGTTACGCTATACCATATCGCAAATGAGACTCAACCAGGGAATGGTAAATGGTCTAGGCTTAGCAGCATCAATTCCAATCTCAGCCGAACAGTGCGCACAGCAAAGCAACCAGAAGCAACCCTCTTCCCAAGCGCCAAAATATGGTTGCCAAACTTCATATGGCCATCGATGTAAACACCCAGAAAAGGTACATGGTCTTCTCTCCAAAGGTGACCCCCCAATGACCAAACCATCGAGAACACACTTAAATCCACTTGTGACATCCCTGAGCTAACTGATAATGGCCTCTCCCTCACTCTCTCTCTCTCTCTCTCTCTCTCTCTCGCTCTCTCTCGCTCTCTCTCTCCCCCTCTCTCTCTCTCCCCATCTCTCTCTCCCCCTCTCTCTCCCCCTCTCTCTCCCCCTCTATCTCCCCCTCTATCTCTCTCTCTCTCTATCTCTCTCCCCCTCTCTCTCTCTCCCCCTCTATCTCCCTCTCCCTCTCTATCTCCCTCTCTCTCTCTCTCGCTCTCTCTATACAGGTTCCCCGACGTGTCTAAACGGTCCTTATAATACTTTATTTTAGCCAATTTGATTTCCGGTACAAACCTCGATATCTCTGTTAATAATTTAGAAATACTTCATCCTGGGTAAACTTCCTAATAGTATGCAGACATCTCATAATATTTGCAGAGGAAACCCTAAGACCCTTAGTTATCCAGGGTTTTTTTCTTTTTTCCCTTAATTCTTTGAATAGGAAATGCTTTGTTAAAGCATTTCTGGAGAAGTAAGTAAAAGTTATTTTAATCTGGATTATCAACTTATTTTATTAATATAATCATATAAAGTAAGTACTACTTTAATTTATTGTTTGTTGGCTATTGTTTGTGTACGTTGCATTGAAAAAGTTACAATGAATATCCATTGTATTGAAGATCTGTTCTCAGCACTTAGTGGTACTGACGCATGACGCCTATTTAATTCGACAGCTACAGATGTGGGGTCTCTTAAGACAAAATTATAGGTGCCCTACTTTTACGTGCAGAAGATATTGTGTGTTGAATGTTAGGGCACAGTCGGTTTTGGGGCATGTGTTTGCCTGCCATTGCCAAACCAGGTTTACAGTGGTGAAAGGGTCTTTATTGCCTGTTAAAAAGTGATGCAAATGTTGTATTTCTGGAGCTGTTTAATTCCAGCGGTAGTTGTATGTCGATTAATGAATGTTCGGGTGTGCTCTGTTTATCAGCATTATAGATTTTTCCAACATATAGCAAGCTGGAAAATTCGATGGGTTCCAGAACTTTTCTGGTTAGGCAGTGTTGGTGGACACATGTCCTTTTGGAAACGGATATTTGGACAGACAAATGGAGAGTGTATGATTGCTTCAACACACTGGATGGTTTTTCTCCTTATGTACATAACCATTCAAGGAATTTTGTCGATCCTAAAACTGGAGAAGTATCAATTTTCTTGAAGGGTTTTGCAGGAGACTACACATGATGCATTCCAAGCTGTTGAAAGAACTTATTGGCCATTTTCGGTCGAACGAAGTGTATGGAGGCCGAGTAAACTCATTTGCTAATATTATTGAACATATATCCGAAAAATATCTATTTTAAATTTAATTTAAACTAATCTATGACATTGAGACTTGAATTGAGAGCCAACACCATTTGCCAATCTGAAAAAACGGCCCAAAGGACTATTATACATATAGTTTGTTTGATGGTAAGGGATGTGGAAAAGATCATTATTTCTGGTGTTTCGGCTTGGAATTCGGAAATTGATGCTGCTCAAAAGATCAGGACAGTGCACGTCACCCGAAATCAGTTTAAACCATGTGCATAAATCAGAAAACTCTCGATCACCTTCCAAACTCCTTACATTGCACACTGCCCTCATATCCTGATATGTCCACCGTTCTCCAGGAATATGAAGCCTAAACCCACAATATCTCAGAAACTTATTCTGTATAGCTTCAATCCTGTCAATATGCACCCGGTAAAACGGAGACCACACAGGAGATGCATAATTGAGCAATGACTTCACTAATAATTCCTACTGAAGACACAGATAGCTCAGCAGAATTGCACAAAATAAACCCCAACCGGCTCAATCCTCTAGAAACAAGTGAATCAATGTGGGATTGAAATGAAAGCTTACTACCCAAAACCACCCCCAAGTCGGTAATGATATTGACCCTGTTCAGCCCTGTGGAGTTTATATAATAAGTAGATATTATTGGCGACTTCCTCCGTGGAAATGTTATGCAATGGCACTTCCTATCTCATCTGAACAGGCCATGCAACCAAAGTATCAATGTCAGCCTGAAGTTTGTGACATAAATTGAGTCAATTTGAGAATGTTCCTCAAAAGTCTGCAAGATGTCTTGTTCATATAAGAGTAGATTGCTAACTGTAGATCTTTGAGGAACAAACCCATGCTGTCTAGATCAAAAATTCCCTTACAGTGCCAAACAATTGATGGTATTAACAATTTCTCAAAACGTTTAGGAATTGATGATAGAATACTTATTGGTTGGTAGTCTCCAATATTTCGATTTTCACTCTTAAATACAGGGACTATGTAGCTGGAAAGCCACATTTCGGGGAACTTGTTGTTCATGATCGACTTGTTAAACAGTATGTGAAGAGGCTTACACAGTGAGTACACACAGCATTTCAAAAAGAAAGGACTGACATTATCTGGGCCAGAGCTAAGTTTGTTTGGAAGATACATGATGCCCTCAAACACTATGGCAAGGCCAAACACAACTGGATTAAATTCAGATATGGCAAGTTGTTATTGGATCTAGATGAATTAACAAATTTCCAAAACTGAGCAGGATCAGAGCTCAACCGATACTCCAGACCGACAACATAGTTTCGACGACACTCACCGGCAAGCTCTTTACATCTTGAACGAAAGTTACAAAATAGCAAACATGATTCATAAGACTTGTCTGTCTTAAACTGACAGTGAGCTATCTTTCTTGCCCTGATAAGTTGTTTTAGATCTTTTTAAAACCAAGAGGGATAAGTTGAGATAGCTCTACACCTCAAAGGCACAAAGAGAGTACATGCTTGTTCAATTACTTGATAAAAAGTTTCAGTTGCACTATCAATATTGTCATTCAAGAGTTCTTCCCATGGAACGGAAGCAAAAAAAAGTGTTTAGAGCTCCATAGTCAGCATTATATGCTTCTATAAACCTTCTAATGTACTTTTTCCATAAAAATACGACTACTTTTTGTGGCGCTAAAGTGCTCAACACCCAGATTTACATTTAAGGGTGGAGAGTACCACATTCTGGATTAGGTTGTAGAATTGTTATGGCATCTAAAGTCTGTTTCAATAAGAGCGCAAGATTTGAATTGCGCGCCATTCTGGCTGTCATAATGACACATGATTATGACATGACAGATTGATAGGAAACAACCCGTCCTGATGGTTAAACATTATTATCAAAATGGTGAAAGTTTGATTGCCACGATTCGTAAAGTACGTTCAATTTTCGGTTGAGATAATGTTCCTAATTCATCTACTGAAGAATAATCGAAAAATTCGAAAGAACTGGTTCGGTTATTGTTGTGAAACACACGACACGAGCTCGTAGAGTGCGTTCAGAACAAAATATCACGGCGGTTCACGAAAGTATGGTCGAGAATCCAAAGACGTCGATTCGTCATCGTGCCCAAGAATTGGACATTACAACGGCTACTCTTCAGCGTATTCTCACTAAAGATTTAAATCTCCATGCCTACAAAGTCTAATTGACCCAACAACTTCTGCCAACACACCATGCACAGAGAGGAGAGTTCATCAATTGGATCCTTGAACAACAAGAAGTGCATGCCGATTTTGCGTATGAAATCATTTTCAGTGATGAGGCAAATTTTCACCTTGATGGCTTTGTTAACAGGCAAAACTGCTGCATTCGGGGCGGACAAAAACCCACGAATGATTCATGAGAGACCAATGCATCGAAAACGTGTCACTGTTTGGTGAGCATTGTGGTCTGGAGGAATCACTGGGCCATTTTTCTTCGAAGACGAGGCGGGTAATGCAGTAACGATTAATGACGAACGTTATCGTGCTATGATAGCCCAGTTTTTTGTGCCTCAGTTGGAAGATATTGCTGTTGACGACAAGTGGTTTCAGCAGGACGCCGTCACTTGCCATACCGCCCATGAAACATTGACAGTCTTGCATCAGTCCTTTCCTGATCGCGTCATTTCCCGGTTTGGTGACCAGAATTGGCCGCCACGCTCTTGCGATTTGACGCCTTCGGACTTTGACTGTGGGGTTATTTCAAGTCACAGGTGTATGCCAACAAGCCCACGACCACCAAAACATTGATGGACGAAATTAGGTGCTGTATTAAATAAATAACGCCACATGTATGCAATACCGTTACTGACAATTTTTCCAAAAGAGTACGCATGTGTCGGCAAGGCAAAGTCGTGGAGGCCATTTACCAGATGTGTTGTTCCATACATAATTCCGAAATGTCTACTTTATAACCCAATAAATATTTCAATGTTTTATTATAGAAAACCATGTTTTATTGAAGCTTTCAATCTTGCGCTCTTATTGAAACACCCTTTATAAAGAGTATGCTTACTTGATGGGGGTCGCCTCGCACAAGCAGGTTTCCTAGAAGTTAAAACTTTGTATATTAAACCAATTTGAACATAACGCATCTCTGCCCTATTACACTTAAAGATCTCAGAAACATCAGAACATACTGCCTTACAGGAGTGACATGGACTGGACGGATGTCCACAATAATTTTGTATTTTCTGCAGTCTATACATTTCAGTTTGTTAAAAACGACCCATAGATATAGCCCGTTATGGAAATAACTAAACTGGACGTAAGTAGTTGTTTGGCCTCTGGCATGATAGGATACAGTACAGTGAATAAAGCAAAACTTCATTTCAGATAATCTGGTCATATATGCAAGTATTAAAAATACACAACCAAATCAATCTTAAATGAAATCATGTCACAAAGGTTTAACAATTTCAATTAATTAATTAAAATATGACTGTCGCCAGCTACACTCTCTCTGGCCACTAAGAGATAAGTGACGTCGGAACCCCTAACCCCCTCCACCCTGTCGCCAGTTCGCTATCGGTGTAGCTGGTTTGAATCAACTAAACTTCATTTACTTTGTGGATATTGTGTTGTAATGACAGATGGTTGACATCATCGTGCCGTGGTGGATGTCGCTCGACAGTGAAAGGCAAGAAGTGGGGATCTGTCTAGGGCGACAGTCTAAGCTCTTAGAACTAGGCATGCAAATAGGCATTTTGACTATTTGTCAATACACTATTTACTTGAAAAAGTCTTATACTCTTGTGCACATGAATAGTTCAAGCTCTTTGGAAAAAATCGGCAAGAAAGTTATGGGTCTATAGTTTTCTATCTTATCATGTTCGCCACTTTTAAGCAGAGGTTTCACTAGAGCTAGTTTTATAACATCTGGAAAAATTCCATATTTAAAAGAGTTGTTTATAATGGGTGAGAGACTGTCACATACAGCGATTTTACTATACATGTTCGATGTTGGTATATCATCTCATCAGCCCCATTACTTCATTTACTTTTTATTAATTTGACTAAAGACTTGATTTCTTCAGAATTCCTCGGCTGTAAGTAGAAGGATTTATTATTAATTTTAATGTGACTGTAATTCGTCAAAATATCTTTTAGGGTTGTTAAAAGATCATTAAAATATACATTGAACTTAATTGCAACGTTACATGATACAGAAATTCTAATTTTCTATTCTAACTTTTTTTGTGTTTTTATAGATATCGTTGAATAGCAATTTCAGTTATTTTAGCACTTTGTGGAGAATATTGTTACGTTTTTCCCGTGGGTTCTTAACAGAATTACAACTTTGCTATTTTCAACTAATACTCTCTTTATTCACTACCACTGTATACAAATTTAACACTCTAAACTACTCTTATAACTTTACTACTAATATCTATTCAACACTCAATAATTAACTGAACTGAACTCTCCGACTGACTAACATTCGCCTTAGGTCTGCTTATATATAATCTTAAATCTATCACGAATATTCGGGAAGTATTCCGACGCTACTCTATATGATCTCGACGAGGCCATCGAGATAATTCCAGCTACCCGAAACTTCGCGGCGGGCCAGTCGATGATTCATACAGACAGAGAAGCGAGGGGCACGGCGGGGCGGCTAGTTCTATAGGGTGGCACAAAAACGTCCGGATGGTTGTTAGTCTAGCCGTAACATTGCCTCCCTCTTAATTCTGATCGTCCCGATCAGCTACTTCCAACCTGTCGAGGTGGACAACTTTCAGTTTGCTTCTGGGGCTACGCTGAATTCTATACACAACGTCATTAATTCTTTTGACGACTGTATAGGGTCCTTCCCATACTGGTGATAGCTTGGGAGATCTTCCTGTCTTCCTTTGCGGGTTATATAACCAGACTTTATCGTTCATCCGAAATCCCCTAGGGTTAGCTTGGAGATCATATCGAGCCTTCATTCGGTCACTGGCGAGACGTTCAAACGGTAGTCCCACATCATTCTGTTTCATCTTCCCACTGGATCTTGTCTGGGGTCCTTGACTTGAGGTACAGGTTGAACACTGATGGCACCATGATTTCACATCCTGGCAGTAGTTGACCCAGTAAAATCTGTCGCGGATCTTGTCAATCATTCTGTTAACTCCGAGATGAGCCCCAACCTTTCTATTATGTACTTCGTCCAGAATTTCCGATACCCTCTTCCTTGGTACCACTAACTGCGTCTTCACTACTTTGCCATCGGCGCTTTCCCAGGCTCGTTTAAGGAGTCCATTTTCAACTACCAGGGAGTCCCACTGAGCCCACAGAGATTTAAAAGTAGATCCCTTAGTTGAAATATCTCTCCAGCTTGGTCTTGGTTGACGTTCTTCCTTAGCTTTTAGTAGCAGTGCTATTTCATTATCCTCAAGCTGATCCTTCTTCAGTTGCTCTGTGGTCCACTGCTGATCAACCTTAAACCTGATTCGCCTAATGGGAGTGATTCCTTCTCGTTGGTCAGTCCTTTGGCGATGTTTATAATTATCCTCACATAACCTTCTGGATAAAGCATCTGTATTACTATGCCATCTTCCTTCCCTGTGCTTAGCCTTAAAGTTATATTGTTTCAACTCTTCCTGACTTGGCTTTGAAGTGCTGTTGTCGCTGGATGGAGCTGTAGGTCGTAGTTGTACTGGACAGTTTCTCTTAAAATGCCCAATGTTGCCACATATATAGCACTGATTTGGAACAATTCGGTTACGTGGTCTATCCTCTAGTGGCTCCCGGAATCTTTGTACTTGACAGTCTCTTTTGAAATGTCCAGTCCTGCCGCATCTATAGCACTGATTTATTATAGCCTTTCGATTACATGGTCTAACTTCTGTTGGCTCCCGGAATATCCGTGCTCGGCAGTCCCTTCTGAAATGTCCAGTCTTTCCACATCTATAACACTGTTTTGATGTATTTCGGTTATGTAGCCTATCTTCTATTGGCTCCTGGAATCTTTGTACTCGACAGTCCCTTTTGAAGTGTCCAGTCTTGCCACATCTATAGCACTGATTACGGTTGTATGGCCTAACTTCTGGTGACTCCCGGAATCTCCCTGTGGCCTGAAGAACTTCGGTTAATTTCTTCAAAATACCGCCCATTTCAGTTAGTTCACAATTGTTCGCCAAATTTTCTTCCTTGATGGATACTTCCCTGATTGCTGGCTTAGAGATGTTACAGGCCGTCTCGATTTCCAGAGCTCTACCCAAAACTTCACGGCTGCTATCAAATTTGGATAGACGTAACATCTTCTGAGTTTCTAGATCTTTGATACCATCCACAAAATATTGGGCAGCAAGTTCCTCTTGAAATTCCTCTGTCGCTCCCGGGTAGGCCAATTGAATGAGACGTCTAATGTCTGCCTCAAATTCTTGCAGGTTTTCACCAGGCTTCTGATGTCGGGACTTAACTTGTGCCTGATACAGTTGTCTTCTATGTTGGTCTCCAAATCGTCTCTCCAGGGCAGCTGCAAGTATGTCATATTTCCCTTGTTGGCTGATGGGAATGGTCTGCAGTAGTTCCAGGGCAGACCCACGAAGCGCTACCACTAGTGATGTAGCCATTTCTTCGTTATTCCAACCGTTGGCAACAGCAGCGGCTTCAAATTGCCTTCTGTACATTGTCCACGATGTTTGACCGTCATACGTTGGAGGTTTAATATGTTGTCCTGTGGCGAATACCCTCTCGGTGGATCCTTGATTTTTTAGTCTGGAAACTTCTGCTTGTAGATTCTTCATTTCTTTCTGTACGTCTCCTACTTCTTTTTGTACAGTTACAACTTCTTTTTGTATATTGTTTACTTCTTTTTCAAATTTCTCATTTTGCCCGTCCAATATTTTCTGTAATTTTCCTTGCTCGCCTATAATTACATCCAGCATCCATTTCTGCAGCTGTTCCTGTTCTGCTTGCCTTCTACCTTCATCCTCTTCCCGTTCCGCTTGCCTTTTATCTTCTTGATCTTGAAAAATTTTCTGAAGCCTGTCCTGTTCTATTTGCCTTCTATCTTCTTGGTCTTGTAAAATTTTCTGAAGCCGGTCCTGTTCTGCTTGCCTTCTACGTTCATCCTGTTCCCGTTCCGCTTGTCTTTTATCTTCTTGATCTTGCAAAAGTTTCTGAAGCCGGTCCTGTTCTATTTGCTTTTTACGTTCTTCCTCTTCCCGATCCACTTGCCTTCTACGTTCATCCTCTTCCCGATCCGCTCGCCTCTCAGCATTTAAATTATCCATAAAATCGGCCAACATTTTATTTATTTGCTCCATTTCTGCCGCTTGTTGCCTCGTATTGACCATAGAATTTTATAAAATTTTCACAGAATCCACCAACCAAACGGTATCGTTGACTTACTTGTACCCTTTTCTTTCCTCGAAAAATACTTCACAAGTCCGGTCCTTTCATAATCCAACTTCTGACACCAAATGTTACGTTTTTCCCGTGGGTTCTTAACAGAATTACAACTTTGCTATTTTCAACTAATACTCTCTTTATTCACTACCACTGTATACAAATTTAACACTCTAAACTACTCTTATAACTTTACTACTAATATCTATTCAACACTCAATAATTAACTGAACTGAACTCTCCGACTGACTAACATTCGCCTTAGGTCTGCTTATATATAATCTTAAATCTATCACGAATATTCGGGAAGTATTCCGACGCCACTCTATATGATCTCGACGAGGCCATCGAGATAATTCCAGCTACCCGAAACTTCGCGGCGGGCCAGTCGATGATTCATACAGACAGAGAAGCGAGGGGCACGGCGGGGCGGCTAGTTCTATAGGGTGGCACAAAAACGTCCGGATGGTTGTTAGTCTAGCCGTAACAATATTTTTATTTTTTATTATTCACAAAGGGCTTTCTGGGGAAATATTTGTTGAAAATTGACATAAGAGCATTACATGGACCAGTTTTACATTAAGTTATACAAGTTAACATAAGCAAACACTGAGTTTTTGAACTCTATGATCCAATATGTGTATATCAAATACCAAACATTTATCTTCTAAATATTTTTTTGTAATAACAGTTCATTTTTATCAGAAAAACTGTGTATACTACCACTTGGTCATCTGTAAAGCGAAATAACAATTATATTTAAACTTTTATAATTTAATTCCATTGTGGCACGTTCAAATTCACCATGTTCTGATAACTCGATAAATTTTGTCCTAGATTTGTCAGTCATTGACTGGCCATGTTATCCTTCGGCTCTAAAGTTTTATTTAGCTTCCTGGATAATTATCTTATGTATTTTTAAGACTCTGTCACAACTTATATGAATTGAAAATATACACTATGCATCATGTTTAAATTGATATTGTAAAATTAACTAAATATAGCAGGACACTGTTATTCGAGTTAGAGGCCTGTTTGCCTCTTTTAGACAAATATTTATATTATGAAGCTATGCCTTGCTGAAGCTAAAATCACATGATCAGCTAGAGATAGCTCACAAATCTATAGCTTAAACCTGAAATCTGTAATATGCTGCTGTAAGAATCGGCCTGGGTTTGACTTTTACAGCATCAGGGTAAGATTACCTAGTGTTTAAATCACACAACTGATCAATGACAGTCTACAACTCCAATTCTTAAAATTGAGTAATAATTAATTTCATATAGTAAAAGTCTACAATCTACATGCCAAATTTGGGAAGTAGGTTTTATAATTTCAGAGATAACTAAATTGATTATGTGATTTCCATTCTTTCTGTTTTTTGTATAAAACCCTAAATAGTTTCAAAAACTATGAAAATTTTTAATAATGTGAATAACTAATTACCATATATTGTTTTGTTTTTTATCAAGCTAAATTTTATGTATTTGGAACTTGATTTATACCTTCTATATACCAGAGTTTCTGCTTAGCGGGCTTCTGATATAATAGGTACCTATTCAGAACTGTATTTAGTCATTCGCATTCTTATTTTATCAGATGTTATATGTTAATTTAGTGTTTCTCTTATTAAGTCAGAGACAGAAGCAAGACTGAGCCAGAAAAAGGGTTAGGGAATGATGAGTCACACAAAATACGAAACAAGAGAAATGCTGAAGTCACTGAGACTTGCCAAGCCAGCATAGAAACCAAGGACTTGCCCAAAACAAATAATATAAATGCACAACATTGTACTAAAGTTAATCCACATTTAGAGGGTGTCATAGATCCAGAATCGGATATAATTGATAAAAATACTAAACACATTAGAACTAACAAGGTAGAACTTAAAAGTGTGTTAACGCATGAAGAATCCCAAAGGATTGACTTCAGTTCAAATCGTGCTGGAGGTTGTCAAGGCAAAAAGAAAACTGAAGCAGTCCCCAAACCGTTGGAAGAAGTAGATACACATAACAGATCGGAAAACTGTATTCATCCTTATTCAAAGGATGTCAAAGACCCAAAATTGTGTACATTTGATAAAAATACTCGTGAGGAAGATATAAGCCATGAACCTAGCAAGGTAGAACTTGAAAGGGTGTTAACGAATGAAGAATTCCAAAGATTCCACTCCAGTTATAGAATACCAAAGAAGAAAAGTGGCGAATGTGGTCAAGCCCAAAAAGATACTGAAGAATTGCCCAAAGTGTTGGAGGATTTAAATTCACATAACATATTGCAAAACTATATTGATCCTTATTCAAAGGATGCCAAAGATCCAAAATTGGATTCACGTCATAAAAATATTAGCCAGGATGACAAAAGCAATAAATATCCTGAGAGATGTAGATCTAGAGATAAATATGATCGAAAAAAAAGAGAAAACAGTGAACATAGATCTACCACATATGATAAATCTAGGCGTCAAAAACTCAACACTCTTAGTAGAACAAAATCTGTGGGTTCAAGAGCTTTAGCAGATGAAGATTGCAGCGCTTCATCAAGCAGGCTTTCATTTCGCCAGCATAGATCAAGATCTAGGTTCAGGTCTAAAGACAGATATAAAACTCAACCTAGAACACCATCGGGAAGTCCACCTAGGAAACATTCACAATGCAATGCTAGACGATCTAGGTCTTTATCTAGAGGACATAATGACGATGTAAAACGAAAACATGACAGACGGAGAGGGTATCCTAGAACTCCTTCAGGAAGTCCACCCAGAGAGTGCCAACAACAAGACACTAGAGGAAAATCGAGCTCTTTATTAAAAGAAAGTAGTGTTGATAAGGTTAAATCGGAGCAGGAAAATAAGGAACATAAAAGAGGTGTTGAGCTGGGTGAGAAACATTTGACATCTGGATTAATATCTAAAGAAAACCAAACATATTCAGGGAGAAGCAGACAGAAATCTGTTTCCAGATATAAAGAGGGTGATGATGGTAACAATGTGACAAATGATATAGATGATAATACACAATCCATTCATAGAAGGGATAATATGGAGAAATGTATTGAGATGTTGGATGAGTCTAAAAAGAAAGATTATCAGAGTTTTACCAATAATAGTAAAGAACGGAAGAGTTCGCGAACACGTCAAGAAAAAGGTGACCATGTCCAATGTGCAGATAAAAATTATAGAACAAATATTAGCAAAAATAAGCATGGACATTCTAGATCCAGTTCTAGAGAGAGAGAGAGTAAAGAATATAATTGTAAAGAAGCTGACCATATTGATGCCAAGGAAAATAAAATGAATGAGAAGAAATCAGAATATGATAAGATGCAAAGTGATGATGATAAGAGTTCAAGAAAATCTGGACCTCAATCCAGTGAAAGCGATAATATACGTTCCAGAGATAGATTAAGATCTAGGGAAAGATACGTAAACAGGTCTCCCGAAAAAGGTAGGTATAGAAGAGGTTACAGGGTTAATAATGGAAGGGCATGGAATGACAGGAGCAACCCATCGGATATTTATGATCGATACTTGCCAAGAAAAGATAGATATGGTATTGTAAATAGGAAGCGATATAGAGATGCCATGATTAAAAGAAGAGATGTCCGTCCTAATATAAATAATCGGTGGCAAAGTCGAAGAGGTAATTATAGATCAAGAGATACCAAATTATGGAAAACGGTTCTGAGGGAAAGCCTCAATGATGGTTCAGAGGCGCCACATGATGGACTTAAAAGGATCATAGATAACAAGGGTCTGTTCAAAGGGATTGAAACAGATCACAGTGATCTTGACGATCTGAGGCTTCATTTGTCAGGGGCTAGTGATGAAAATGCCAGTATTGAAGATACCAAGAGTAAGAAGTGAGTAAACTTTAAAACATTGTTATTGAATTTTATTTTAGTAAAATTTGGAATATTTCAGGGATGATAATTTCTATAACAACTTCGATGATGTCTCTAAGTTGGTTAAGGATTCGGGATTGAATGTCGATGAGTTAAGCGAGGCTGAGTTGGAGAGGTTAGTAATGTTAGTATCTTAGGACTTGAGTTGTCAGTGTGTCTTAATTTAGTGGTATTTATGTTTTAGTTAAAATGCTAATGCTCGAATTATTTCATTTGATTAACATATATTTGTAAGCCCTTCAGTAATTCAGTTCATACAACTTATAGCTGAAACGGTGACGTGCGTCGGTCTAATCAACATATTTTTGTAGTTTTACTTATTAAAAACATTTTGAGATTTAAGCGACGGACAAATATGCAATATTTAATGAATTTAACTATAAAAAGTATACACTGAAAACAGCAGAACAATGAAGCGTGGAAACAAATGGGTACAAATAAATTATTCTAATTATTCTTGAGAATTTTGAGGGTTGTAACAATTTGTATGGGTAACAGTCACATGTTCCATGCAACAATATTTCGTGTTTGTATCATGACTAGCTGAAATAAGGATATTTTATTTTTCTGTGGAATCTTGCCCGATTCTAAGCATACTACTTGAACTAATTGGTCGAATGATTGTTACCTAAATTTCATGAGGAGTTCTTTTATTTGCCCGGATTGTGCCTATGATTCGTGGTGTAGCGTTTCCTATGCTAATTCAATACTATCTGTCCGATGTGGCAATAAATTGATTCACACAATCGTTTTGATGATGCGCTATTGCAGTGTTATAAAGACCCATCAATGAGTATATGACTTTCAAGATTGTGTGTGCAACAAAGCTTTGCGTCACACAAGGCATTAAGACTTTAACACCAATCAAAACGATTGGTACAAGATGCAGGGCTATACTCTTTTTTAATTGCAAGGTCGGTCGGAATATTGCCGCAATCTATTCTTTCTTCGAACTTAGAGGCGTAATTCTACCAGAGACCACGAAGAGACAGTTAGGTAAAATAGAAAATATGTCCTACTCATAAGCATAAGCATCATTTATTTTTCATATTTACACGTATGTTCGTATATATCTAAATCTATTCGCTAAATCCTACAAGCTACAGAGATTCAAGTCAATTAATCTAACCTACCCTGCTGCCAGTGCTACACAGTAGGGGGGCGGATCGCTTTCGAGCCGGATGCCAAGCCCAGGAAACACATCTTTGCTACTTGGGTAACGCCCCTTCACCAGTTTTGTGAAAGTTAGTTGTCTTACGACTGCTAGTGATTAAATCTTGTTTTACGGTATAGATATAGATTTATTTATTTATTTATTGAGTACAAACGCTACAGATCTACATCCGCTTATAGGATAAGACAACTTAAGCAACAACCAAACAATAAAAATACAAATACAAGCTAACTCCACACCTGGAAGAGTATAGACTTAAGTCTGCTCCCCGACGTTACATTCCACAAATCACATTGCAAACATATTTTATTATACAGTTTACACATAACAATAATTGGTGAATTACTATAGTAGTTAGTATGAGTATTGTCGATGTAGAAACTCAGGGGATTTCGCGTTACGTATGCTGGAGCATAAAAATTAATTTGGTTCTATAAATTAGGAGCATTAATCATATTATTTAACATTATTTTGGAGGGTTTGCAAATTGTGTGATTTCATGATCTCTATCTTTGGTATGTGCATTTGGTATAAACCTGTTTCCTTGTAGTATAAGTATCTAAGAAATCTATTTTAAACCCTTTCAATATTATATTTATGACTTTCATAGCATGGGATCCATATTAAAGAATACTATTCCAACATACTCCTCACATATGATACATACAGTGTTTTAACACACAATATATTAAGATCCCTACAATTTCTAATGACAAATCCATACATTCTGGATGCTCTACCCACTACATCATTCACATGCGCTCTGAATGATAGCTGAGCGTCAAAGATTACACCAAGATCCCACATTTCAACAACCCTGCCCAGTGCTGTTTCTCCAATCATATACTCATAATCAACATGATTTTTCTTTCTGCTAAAACTAAGTACAAAGCATTTATCTGTATTAAAATGTAATTTATTTTTTATGGACCAGTCATATATCTTATGCAAGTTTTGTTGAATGTATTGCCAGTCAGTGCAATTATTGACTTTTGCATAAAGTTTCAGGTCATCAGCAAATAACAATGCCTTTACACCATCAACTTCATTAACTGGATCATTGATAAATGAAAGGAAAAGCAATGGCCCAAGGTTGGAACCCTGCGGAATACCTGACGTTGCATAAAAATAGTCAGATTTGTAGCCTCTAACCACAACTCGTTGTGGTCTCATATACAAATATGATGTAAAAAACTTTATGAAGTCATCATGAAAACTCATTGTCCAATTTCTGAATAAGGATGCGATGGGACACTCTGTCAAAAGGCCCAGCAAAATCTGTGTAAACCACATCAACTTGACCTCTCTTATCAAGACCCCCAGCAATATATTGCATAATCTCACATAAATTTGTAGATGTAGATTATTTGTTTAAAAAGCCATGTTGTCTGGTTGATACGTTATGCTGCATATATATATATATATATATATATGCAATGTAATAGTTCACACTACACCCAGAGCAATGTCAGGAATATCCCAATTCCTGGTTGGAGACATGTCTTGAATCACATCAAGCTCAATGCTCCATGTCCACGATGAAAACACCACGACAAGAATGAGACTTTTGAAAATCCTACCCCAGATAGTTTTGTCCTTTAGGGACTCATCAGAGGAACGTGTGTGGGCTTTCACCCACTAGAACCTG
>MU189162.1:707-19694 GCA_016904865.1 Pissodes strobi | reverse complement strand
GAAATAGAACGTTAATGCCAACAGGAACAAACCAATATTAATATGAATTAAAATTGAGATGAATGCTAATTGCCAATAAATATGAAGCAAACCATTATGCTAATACCTTATAATATATATATATTTTTAAAGTAAGGGTGGAATATTATCAAAATTGCGAGTTGAACGCAGCTGTTTATCAAGCATATTGCAAATGTTCATCTATGGAATAGTATGCTATATACACCAATTTTCTTCTTATATCTTCACGGAACTGTATTTTATTCGGCATTATTTGATTATACTATTTTGCAGAGATTATGTATGTTTATGAGTTTATAGTATTTTCTCTTTTTATTGTTATTTTCTTTTTTAAATTTCAGGCTGTTAATAGAAAAATCAAAAGAACTGCATACTGACAGTTTGGGCTCGGAACTAGCAATATATGCTGAGGAAAGGGGTGTATTAGCTGATATTGAAGAAAGCGACTTAGAAGATGGACAATTAGAGGATCCAAATGAATCTATGCCTCACAAGATACAACAAAAAAATAGAAATGTAGAGTTTAATAGCCATGCTAAAAACTCGGACAGGCAAGAAGAAAATTTCTCTAGGACATATAATGAGGAAGTACAAGATAAGATAGTACACAATGAAAATTATGCTAAGCACAATGAAGAACCTCTTAGTAAACAATTTAAAACGGTTTTTGAAGCTAGACAGCATAAAAGAATAATTGAAAGTAGGACGAAACGATCTTCAAAAAGAGATAATATTGAAACAACTAGAAGTTGCCTAGGGGACAGAAAACAAAAAGAGAAGGAAAAAAGATTTGTGGATACCAAAATACATACTGATGCTAAACCTGTGCACAAACCTAATGAAAAGCTAAAAAATCAAGGTACTAATCTCCTGCCTAAACAGCAAGACCATAATATTAAAGAGGGGTATATGACTTTAATAGAAATGGCTCAAGGGGTCAAAAATACGACACTTAATTTCATGCAATCCCAAAAAATAGAAAAACCCCAACATTTAGAGCCTCTTACAGAAAACGTTAATACCACGGTCAATTCGACGTTAACAGAAACTGCATACAGGGATCCTAGAGAGCTCTCGAGTTCAACAGAAATTAGAGAAAAATGTTACAACGAAAAGAGTTTATGTGATGCCAATTTGAAACCTGATGCTCACTCAAAGACAAATAGTAAGGCAAAAATTGGTTTAGAAACATATAAAGATCGGAAGAAAATTGGACTTGATGTCGCACTAGGTAAGCCTTAAATTAATATGTCATAACATACTCAGTAAAATAATGAGCGTGTAATGTAAGTGTGTGGATCTATTTTTTTACATTGAGTAAAGAAAGCATGACCATTGCCAGATGTCTTTGAAATTAATTTAAAACACCTAAATGTGTGACACATCGCTGACGTATGCTGTTTGTTAGTTGAGTTTTAGCATGTGATTAAAGTCAAAATAATACAGCAAAATAATGGGGACGTGATATGTGTATAAAATGTATTGTTTTATATATAATTGTCTTTACCACTTTCCCTTATTTAAAGCAAAAAGAGGAACATTTTGCGGGTAAAAATTGTTCCTATAGTTAATAATAACAGAATTGCACTTGATATCTCGAACTTGCATTGATTGCATTTTGAAAGTACTCTACGGCGATCTTTCTGATTTTTCGGCTAGTTTCCTAATTTAAATTTTTTGTGTTGAGCAAAGGCAAAATCAAAATATTTTCTAGGACAGGCTCAGAGCGATATATATAACAAAGAACAAATAGATTTATTGGTGTTAGACAAAGTGGATTCTAAACATTATAAACGTGAGCAAGTAAAGATAACTATGTGGAACTAAGCTCCTATAAGTATATTAGACCAAATCATAGAAATTGTTATTTTAATACTCTTGGAAACTGCAGAAATATTTCAAAGTTAGATCATTTTAATTCTTTTTGTGTCAGTGTTCTTTATATGATGTGGTAACGTAGTAAAAAGATGTACCAGTTTTCATGTGCTGTATCCTATGGAAGTCAGTGTATGTATTATAGTTACTTCTAGTTGGATATGAATGTATATCTTCGTGGGTCTCATAGGTGTTGCTGAACATTTTCACATGCAGAAGGCAATGAAAAATATACACGGAGTAGTTAAGACTTTAAGTTTAATAAATGCGTCTTTGCAGTCAGCTCTACATTTCAAACCATCAACTATTCTGCGAGAGAATCAACACCTAACTCATGGAGACCAATAAGTCTGACCTCCTTTCTGTTGAAATGCATGGAAAAGATACTGGACGTGCAGATTAGAATAGATGCCCTTGGTGAATATCCACTAAACAACCTTGTCGGGAACATAACACAAGAGTTAGACAACGGGATTCAGGGCTGCTAGGGGGTGTCCGCAGGGTGGGGTTTTGTCGCCCCTTCTGTGATATCTCTTGATGGATAGTGTTCAGACAAAGAATGAACGGAGTAACTGTTATTCCTAGACAAATCCACAGCATCCCTGAGCTCGAAAGTGAAGTCCAAGCCCTTGTTACAAACCTCCAGCACGTCAGAGACGCAATGTGCCCGGTTGTTGGAAAACAAACGTTCACGGAATACCTTCCCGAGCCTATCCTTGATTTAATCTCCTTTCCTAACCGTATTCGAAGGAGATGGCAGAGAAACAGGGCTCGAATCGATAGAATCCGAATCGCAGCCTTGACGGAGGAGATACGGGTACAAATCCGAACTTTTCTCAATGCGAGATGGATGACATATGTTAATACAATAAGCCAAGAGGACGGCTCTCTCTGGAAGCTTGCTAGGCGAGTTCGAGGAGGCCCCGTGGAAATTCCCGACATTCAAACCCGTGGCAATGTCATAATTGACAATCGTGGGAAAGCGGAGGCCTTCGCGGGCCACCTAGAGAGCGTCTATGGAGAGACGCCAGACGTCACCCCTTTCCATGAGCAGGTAACAAACACCGCGAACCTGTTCAAAGGCGTCAACGCTAGAAAAGCTCCTCATCACGCCGAGTGAGATTCGCAAAACTCTCTGTCGTCTGCCTAAGAATAAAGCTCTCGGCCCCGATGGCATTCCGTACATTCTTTTAAAGGATCTACCGAATAAAGCCATCGTACACCTCATGCATATTGCCAATGCAATTATCCGCCTTCAGCACTTTCCCTCTCCCTGGAAAAGAGCCGTGATTGTATTATTCCCTAAGCCCAACAAAGATACGAGGCTGCCGGCATCGTATCGCCCTATTTCACTTTTGAACACTCTCAGAAAAGTCAAAGAGAAACTTCTCTTGCCGAGATTTAATGACGTAGTGGAAAGCCACACATCCTGCCGTCCGAACAATTCGGATTTCGTCGTGGGCATAGTACCACTATGCTTGCGGCGAAAATAGCACAGGACATCTACAATGGCTTTAACGAAGGCAAGCACACTGCGTTGTTGCTTCTCGATATAGAGAAGGCGTTCCATCGAGTGTGGCACGATGGATTACTTTACAAATTATTTGTAACTCACGGCCTCCCTCTCCATATAGAAGCCCTCATCGTGTCATACTTGAAAGAGCGCACCTTCTCTGTACGGATCCAGAGTTCCGTGTCTACTGAAAGGCACATCAAAGCGGGTGTGCCACAAGGAACAGCACTCTCACCTCAGCTCTTTAGTCATTTTATAGCTGACTAACCGTCTCATCCCCTTAGTTCTTGCGCTTTCTACGCCGACGATAACGTGATCTTTTCACAGTCGTCGATAGCCCAAGTTGCAAGAGACAACTTAGAAAGGCATATCGAGCGTATCTTGCCATATTTCGATAACTGGAAAATCAGCCTAAACGCGTCGAAGACTGAGCTTGGAATCTTCACTCGAAGAAGAAAAGATACCGAAATTACGCCAATCGTGATAAACAACACTGAAATCACGCCGAGTGAATGCGTAAAGTATCTTGGCATAGTCTTCGACAGGAAGCTGAATTTCTCAAAACATATTACAGCGATTAGATCAAAGAACGTGATAATACGTAAGAGTTTAGATTTGCTGGTCGCTACGAGATCTTATGTCAGTCCAGCAAACAAACTCACGGTTTACAGATCAATAGTAAGACCGGCACTTTTGTATGGAGCCCCAGTTTGGTGCTCCGCGGCAAAGTGCCATATAAAACAGATTCAAACCATACAAAACAAATACCTAAGATCCGCGCTGTCTTTGACGGTCTTCGATCATGTCAAAACTGAAGATCTGCATGCGATGACCAAAGTCGAGTACGTTGATCAATACATTGACAAGGTAGCAAGTAAGTTCTTTGAGTTTGGCATTAGAGGATCGCCACTGACAGCCCGAATTGCAGACACTAGGTATAACCCGCAAAATAAGCCAAAGTTTGGGCCAATTTACCACAAAACCACGATCTTTTACAAAGAGCTAGAGCCATCATCCTTCATCTCTTGTATATATGTAAATATAATGTAAATATAATGTAAATAAATCATTTGCCAAGGCCCTTTTGGCAATATCTCTATTGACAATACTTCCTGAACTATCAGGAGCGCAGAAATCCGCTAAATAACAAAAGTGGACCGAGGCGACAAGACTAGTCTGCTGATAGGCCCCGCCTACCATTGTTCGGAGAAGGGGGAGGGGCATGTCAGGGGACTAATCTCCCATATAAAAGAATCACTGAATCGAATCGCTGTAATATGATTCAACCCATGAAACACGGTGACCGCCGCTGAGCTTGGTTCGTTCCATTAAAATCCTTCTCCTGGAACTGGAAACAGTATAAACTGTCTCCAATCTTGTACATATGTATATAAATGTACACATATATGTTTTGTTTCTGTCTAACGAGCAGAAAGGTTTTTAGGAATCTTTTCCCTGCATAATTCATATCGTAATCACATCTTCAGCAAAAGCCATACCGTTTTACCGCACCCATATAGGTAATAATTAAAATGAGCACGAATGAGGGGCTATGCCCAAGTATTCTGATATCCTGATAGACATTGCCACTAGCCGCCGTCGATAGGGCCGACACCAGCCCCCTACTGCGTAGGTGTTTGTAAGCGCGTGATTTACTTAAGTCGATACAATGTTATAGACAGTATAGAGTCCGCTAGGCAAACTATAATCAATGACGGCGGTTCCCGACCTCGCAAAATTTGTAATTTTGGAAAATAAATGTATTGCATTGCATGCAACCGTCTTTCAGGCTGAAGTAAAAGCCTGCACAGTGGCTCATCGATAGAAACTGGAGAGGCAAGTCAATCAAAATATTCTCGGACAGTCAAGCGGCTTTAAAAGCTCTTGAATCTAGCCATTGTTCAACCAAGGCAACTAGGTAGAGAAAGTCACATTACACTGATATGGATACCTGGACATACAGGATATGAAGGCAACGATAGAGCTGATACTCTTGCGAAGCAAGCGGCCGCAACGGCCTTCGTAGAACCAGAACCAGTACTGGGAACAGCTTACAACACAGCTCAAGAAGTCCTCTCCAGGTGGACACAGCAGCAATTTGCAGACAAATGGAGATAGTTACCGGGCCTAACTCATTCAAAGATGGCAGTAAATCTGCCATCAGGAGCGAAAACTGAACAACTTCTTCAACTTGGCCGACAACAAGTACAGGCTGTAGTTGGCATGTACACTGGCCATATAAACAAGATAGGGCTTTCCGAAGAAACAGAATACCGCTTGTGCTTGGAGAAGGAAGAAACAATGGAGCATGTTTTATGCTACTGTCCAATGGAAACAACCAGACAAACAATGTTTGGCAATTCTCAAATTACACTTGCAGATTTGAAAACTATCCACCCAAAAGGTTATTCGATTTCATGAAAAGGATCCAGCCTCTGGCCTAGTGGAAACCACAGATGTGAGCCACAATAGATCAACGGGTGCAGTGGAGAGCCCCATTTGGGCCCATTATGGACTGGAGACAAGCAAAGGATACCGACAATGCAACTTTAGAGGAAACACGTTTTGTAAGGTTCCGAAGTGCAAATACGCCAAACGCTACTTTAGAGCATCGATATAGGCATGCCATAACAGTTTAGAGTCTATTTTCCCAAAAAGCTAACTGGATTAACGTTAATTCTGCGAATTGAAATAAATAATTGTTGATTCTTAGATTCATTCAAAGAAAATTGGTTAGCAGTAAACCAGTTTGCAACCCTTGACTGCGCCTCAGCAAGATCCTCCTGCAATTGAACAATTTCCTTTGTTCTTTTAACGATGGTCGTGTCATCCGCAAAAAGAATAAAATTAGCACTAGAGTCACTAACCAGGTCATTTACATATGCCAAAAACAACAACGGCCCCAGGATCCATCCCTGCAGAACACCATATTCAACTTTACAAAACTCAGAACTCACCATTATTCTCAGCCATTCCTGATCTTTCAGTAAGATAAGACTTCAGCAATTTAATACTAGAAAGAGAGAAGTCAAAAGCTTTGCTTAGGTCGCAAAAAGCAGTCCCAGTTATGCAACCATCCTTTAAGTGATCATTTACTAAATAACCAAACTCATTAACTGATTAGTGTCTCAATAATAACTTGCAGCTTAACTTAGAAAAATGTATTGTGGTATCATTCACAACCAGGATCTCAGTTGTTGAATATGATTATTTTCATGCTAATGAGCCTGTCTCTTGTTCTGAGACTTTTTGGGACTACATATAACATTCGACTCAAGGTTTTCTTTCACTTCCCATGTCAGATGCTGCAGAAAGCTATGAATTTATTGTACGTTGCACTAGAGATTTCAACGACGTTGAGGTAGTAAAAATATTGCATAACTCCTGCATTTGGTCAAAATTAGAATATGCATCAGTAATTTGGTTCCCTCCATATAATGTTCACATTAATATACTAGAAGAGGTCCTGCGCGGGCTTTTGAAATATGCATGGTATTAAGAGTGAGGGATCACAGGGCTTTCCGTATTCAATCTTATTAAATCAGTGGTAGCCATGATTACCATTATCTAGTGACTCCGTTCAAAATATTAAATAACCTATTTGACTGTGCTGACATATTTAGCAGACTGAATTTCCATATGCCTCGCTATAGTAACATTTTATCTGCTCACCATAAGAACAAATTTGTTCCGAATATAATGCTCGTTCTAATTTGGACTTTTTCTCCAGTCGATTAATACAGTAAATAAGCTATTACCGCATTAAATAATATAATATAATTTAACCAGATTCTTTGATGCTGCTTTTGCTTGCTTTAATAACTACGATTGGTTGGTTGGTTTTGGGCTTAACTTTATTCTGGTAATGTCGTTATATTTACATAGTACATACGTAATTTTTGTAATTATTGTTATCAAATATTACCTATTCATTTGGTTTGTATGGCAGTTAGATGAGTTTATAAATAAATAAATAAATAATATACATTTTTGCGCTTTTTGTTAGAGTGGAAATCTTAAGAGGTCATTCAGCAACGGGAAAATAATTAAAAATTATTTAAGACCACAAATGTGTCAAACTATATTGAGCAGATGTCGATTTGCGTTAATGCATTTACTAATAAAAAGCCAAAAAAATATATAATTTTGATTGAAATCAAAAAGGCATAAAATGTTAAAATGACACAGTTATTTTTTATATAAATATATATGACTATTTTATGTATTTATGTTGAACAAAGTTTGCCGCCTATTATTGGTGTTAAACTATTTATATCATTTCTAAATTTTTGGCGAACCATACATAATGCTTCTAATAAAAATAAGTTGAGCACCTCCTACTCTAAATATAAATGGCACGACCCTCTTCTGAAGTACAAATATCCTTTTAAAAAGCGTAAATATGATTCAATAAGTGCATAATATGTGCTCCTTGTGGCATGTTCATCTAGTTCCTTTTCTCTAATTTGAGTGATCAAATTATATTGATACGTTTTTTCCGCGAATTCTGAACGAAATCACAACTTTTACTATTTTGCAATAATACTCTCTTTATTCTTTATCACTCTATACAATTAAATACACCAGACTACTCTTATAACTTTACAACTATTAGATCTTTACAATTCTTAACTCAATGATTAACTACTTTCAAGTCGCGTTTTTCCCGCTATTTATATACAGTCTTAAATATAACGCGAAAACTCTGGAGGAAGCGATGTCTCTCTATATTATTCTCGACCACCGCATACCACAGCTCCCGAATTTTCTCGGCCGGCGATGACTCATACGAAATCACGTAGACGCGACAAGGCTAGTTCTACAGGGTAGCACAAAAACATTCGGATGGTTGCTAGCCGTAACATTGCCTCCCTCTCAAACCTGACCAGCTACTTCATGTCCGTGATATGCTTTGAGCCTGTCGAGGTAGACTACTTTCAGTTTGCTTCTGGGGCTACGTTGAATTCTATACACTACTTCATTAATTCTATTAATGACTGTATAAGGCCCTCCCCATACTGGCGTTAGCTTGGTAGGTGTTCCTTTCTTCCTTTGCGGATTATATAACCAGACTTTATCGTTCATCTGAAATCCTATAGCTTTGAGATCACATCGTGTCTTCATTCGGTCACTGGCTTTCTCCCTGTTTTCTCTGATTAATTCATGGATATATAGTAGCTTTTCCTTAAAGGACTCTGCGTAGTTTTGAATTTCCACCTGATTGTCTGGCGTTCCGAATAATAGATCACAGGGTAAATGGAGTTCTCTTCCAAATAAAACCTTGGCTGGTGTTAGTCCTGTCGTGTCATGGACTGCTGATCTATATGTCATCAAAAATAGTGGGATGTGTTGGTCCCAATCCTTCTGATGTTCAACTACTACCTTTGACAAATGTTCTTCAATGGTCTTGTTAAACCTCTCAACCATGCCATCTGGTTGTGAATGTAAGGCTGTAGTCCGTGTTTTATGGATGTTGAGTAAATCACAAACTTTCTGGAAGATCTTGGATTCGAAGTTGCGTCCTTGATCTGAGTGCAGCTCTAACGGAACACCAAATCTGCTGAATAGGTTATCCACAAAGACCTCGGCTATGGTAACAGCTCATTAATTGGGGATCGCAAATACTTCAGGTCATTTACTGAAGTAATCAGTTGCCACTAAAATATACTTGTTACCATTATTTGTTTCTGGAAAAGGGCAGGCAAAGGGTAGGTCCACATTATACTGTTTCATTTTCCTCCTAGATCTTGTTTTGGGTCCTTGACTTGCGGCACAGGTTGAGCACTGCCGACACCACGATTTCACATCCTGGCAGTAGTTGACCTAGTAAAATCTGTCGCCGATCTTGTCAGTCGTTTTGTTCACTCCGAAATGAGCACCAGACTTTCCATTATGAACTTTTTCATAACTTCCGATATCTTCCTCCTTGGTACCACTAACTGTGTTCACTACTTTTTCATCGGCGCTTTCCCAGGCTCGTTTAAGAAGTCAATTTACCACTACCTGGGAGTCCCACTGAGCCCACAAAGTTTTAAAAGTAACTCCTTTGGTTGAAATCTCTCTCCAGCTTGGTCTTGGTTGATGTTCTTCTTTAGCTTTTAGCAGTAGAGTTATTTCACTATCCTCAAGCTGAGCTAAGTTGCTCTGTGGTCCACTGCTGATCAACCTCAAACTTCATTTGCCTATGGGAATGATTCCTTCTCGTTGATCTATTCTTTTCGGGTTACACAGTAGTTACGTTCAGGTTTCCAAAATGTAGCATTCGATAACTCGTTCTTCTGCTGCTTGTACTTGCGATAAAACCGCTCCGATGCCGGTGTTGCTTGCGTCTGGAGCCAATACAAATATACCCTTTGTTCCGGATATCCCGATATTGGACTACAACATAGAGCCGCTTTTAATTTCCTGAACGCAGAATCACAGTTATGATCCCAGTTATAATTTGCTCGTTCTTCAGTGAGCTGATGTAGAGGTACAGCTATATTTGCAAATCCTTCGACAAATCTTCTATAATAAGTACATAATCCAAGGAAGCTCCGCAGTTCGTGTTACTGTAATCTTTCGTTGATCATTTTGAATTCCCTCTAATGATACGACATGCCTGAGAAAATCAACTTTTTGTTGGAAAAGAAAACATTTCTTTGGATTCAGTAAGAGCTGAGCATTCTTGATCCTAGTAAAAACTTCATCCCGGTTTTGTAGGTGCTCTTCCCATTATCATTATATCAAGATAGAGCAGACATGTCTTCCAAGTGAGGGCTCGTAGAGCAACTTCCATAAGACGCTCAAAAGTAGCGGAAGCATTGCACACCACTTTCCGTAGAAAAGGCAGTATTTTCCTTATCTTGTTCCTCAATGCCTACTTGCCAGTAGCCGCTCTTTAAATCGAGTGTTGAAAACCAATGAGAACCTACTAGTGTCGCCAACGTGTTATCAATCCTGGGAAGTGGGTAGCTGTCCTTCTTGGTGACGTCATTGCGCCTTCAATAGTCCACGCAGAATCTGGTAGTCCCATCCTTCTTGGTGACTAAGACAACAGGAGACGACCATGGGCTTGATGACTCTTCAATAATTCCATCGTCAAGCATTTTGTCCACTAATGTGGTAGGTAACCTCTTGCTGCTTCGTTACTGGTAACCTCCGAGGATGCTGCCGTATGGGGTGAGCACTTCCAGTGTCGATTTTATGTTTTATGATGTTCGTTCTTCCAGTATTTCCATTTTTCCTTTCAAAGGCTGTGCTCTACTCTTTGATAAATTGTGTAGCACTACATCTATAGCACTGTGATGTAGCATTTTGATTACGTGGCCTATCTTCTAGTGGCTCCCGGAATCTCCCCGTGGCCTGAAGAACTTCTGTTAATTTCTTAAAAATTTCGCCCATGTCTGTTAATTCACAGCTGTCCGCCGGCTTTTCTTCCTGGATGGATACGGCCCTGATTTTTGGCTTAGACACATTACAGGCCGCCTCGATTTCTAGGGCCCTACCCAAAGCTTCACTGTTGTTATCAAATTTGGCTAGACGTAGCATTTTCTGAGTTTCTGAATCTTTGAAACCATCCACGAAATATTGGGCAGCAAATTCCTTTTGAAATTCTGCTATTGCTCCCGGGTAGGCTAATTGAATGAGACGTCTAACGTCTGCCTCAAACTAGTGCAGGTTTTCACCCGCTTCTGATGTCGGAATTTTACTTGTGCCTGATACAGTTGTCTTCTATGTTGGTCTCCAAATCGTCTCTGCAGGGCAGTTACAAGTATGTCATATTTCCCTGTTGGCTGATGGGAGGTCTGTAGTAGTTCCAGGTCAGACCCACGAAGCGCTACCACTAGTGATGTAGCCATTTCTTCGTTATTCCAACTGTGCTTCAAATTGCGTTCTGTACATTGTCCAGGATGCTTGACCGTCATACGTTGGAGGTTTGATTTTATGTCCTGAGGCGAATACCCTTTCGGTGGATCCTTGACTTTTTAGTCTGGTAACTTCTGCTTGTAGATTCTTCATTTCTTTCTGTACGTCTCCTACTTTTTTTTGGACATTTCCAACTTCTTTTTGTGCATTTCCGACTTCTTTTTGTACATTTCCAAATTCTTTTTGTACATTTCCAACTTCTTTTTGTATGTTCCCAACTTCTTTTTGTACAGTTCCAACTTCGTTTTGTATATTGTTTACTTCTTTTTCAAATTTCTCATTTTGTCCGTCCAATATCTTCTGTAATTTTCCTTGCTCGCCTACAATTACATCCAGCATCTGTTTCTGAAGCTGATCTTGTTCTATTTGCCTTTTATCTCCTTGATTTTGTAAAATTTTCTGGAGCCGGTCCTGTTCTGCCTGCCGTCTACGTTCATCCTCTTCGCGATCCGCTTACCTTCTACGTTCATTCTCTTCCGGATCCGCTTGCCCTCTACGTTCATCCTATCGCTTGCCTTCTACGTTCATCTTCCTGATCCGCTTGCTTTATCTCTTCTTGATCTTGTAAAATTTTCTGAAGCCTGTCCTGTTCTGCTCGTCTCTCAGAATTTAGAATTTTCATGAAATCCGCTAACATTTTATTTATTTGGTCCATTTCTGCCGTTTGTTGGCTTGTATTGACCATAGAAGGTTATAAAATGTTCACAGAATCCACCAATCAAAACGGTCTCGTTGACGTACTTGCACTGTCTTCTCTCTTCGAAGAATACTTCCCAAGTCCCGTCTCTTCACAATCCGACTTCTGACATCAAATGTTACGTTTTTCCCGTGGGTTCTGACGAAATCACAACTTTTACTATTTTGCAATAATACTCTTTATTATTTATCACTCTATTCAATTAAACACACTAGACTACTCTTATAACTTTACAACTATTCTATAATTACAATTCTGATCTCAATGATTTTTTTTAAATTTATTGTCAATTTAGGGGCTTAGAAACGTATTTGCTGGATACATGTTTAGATGGTGATCTCCTAGTGCACATTTTCGTTGTCGCGTTGAAAAATACAATATTAGTTTTATTAATATTAACAGTCGAGTAGTTAGCATCACTCCATTCCTTTATCTTTGTAAGATCCCTGTTTATATAAATTCCAAGTCTACTAGCTAATAAAAAGAAAAATGGCGTCAAATCGTTTATCGGAAAAAACGCAGGAATCAAAAGAGATACCTGGGGCACACCATAGAATCTGTAGAATTGAAGTAATTTTATCGAATTTGACCCCCTGAGTGCGCTCTGACAAATATAACTCAAGCCATGTCAGGCCAACACCTATCCCATGCTTCATCTAGCATTCTAATTTTATTCATGAATCGTAACTCCTTGTCTTTAAGTACTGTAATAGTCAAAATGTTGGTTGTTGGTAAAATGCGATAGCTTGATATGGGATTGTTTTTTAAGTGCAACCCCCTGGAACTGTTCACAAGGGATAGTATAATGAGTAGGGCGTGAAAAAGATTTTTTTATAAGTACAATATCTTCAAAATGTGGGGATTTACCTTTATTAAGACTTCGGACACCAGCTACATTTATTCCTTAAATAGAATGTTAGTGGAATTGTTATTTGTTTAATATGTGCTATAATTAGGAATTAAGAATTCTCAAATTTTGTGTGGCTCAGTTTAGTTTATATTTGAATTGGTTTGTTTATAATGTTCTTAATCTATGTTTTAATTGTAGATAATGCAGAAGTTGAAATCGATACTTCTGAAGAACAACACACTAACAGTGATACAGTAGAACATGCTATTGAAGTGGTACCAAAACAAATAAATGAAGATATTCAAAATATGGCTAATAATCTAGATTTGAACAATAAATGTTCTCTTGAAGTTAGCAAAATCGACCCTCAAATTAAAAGCACTTTTATTGATAAGAATAACGATCAATTTGTGCATTCATCTAATGATGTTCGGCAAAAAGAAGACGGCTCTACCAATTTTAATACTAAGCACCGAATTGTTGAAACAGTTACAAAAACAGCAACTATATTTGAAGCTAGCACAGACGAGCTTGTTCAAAGAAATGTTGGAAAAGGTGTAGACCTTAGAATTAAATGTGATAATGAGTGTAATGACGCCGGTGCTAACCCAGTGATTGTTCAAAAAGCGAATGAAAAAAATATTTCATGTCACAGTCCAAATTTAAAGTTATCAGCTGGTGTTAATGCTATTGAAGGAAGCTCTAACAATAATATTAAATCAGTAAGTGCACAAAAAAGTATTTCAGAGGAACATGTTCGAAATAAACCTAAAGATGTAGGCGTTTCAGTAGAATATGTTGTTACCGATAAAGACGAGACAAGAGCCGAATTTTCAGAAGAAGAATGTTGCGATGAAAATATGAGCTCCGTTTCCCAGAAAGACTCGGGCAGTTTTATTCATGATTTTAGTATGTCTGATGATGAAATTTGTATTCAAAATGAGAGCCACAATGCTAACATTGTTGAATATGTAGGTCATTGTAAGAAAGAAAGCAAAATCAATATTTTAGATATTGCTATAGTGAAACCAAGGTATGTGTCCATACAAGCATCTCCATGCATATTTTTAACTTATTTATATTTTTAGTGCACCTCCAGTTTCAACTACTAACCAAGGTTGTAAGAAGTCTCTAGTAGAATCTAACGATATGTCGAAAGAAGTTGAAATTAAGACTGGCGATTCGAGAAATCGAGAAACTTTGCAGGAATCTTCTGAATGTATTGAAAAAATTCAAGAAGCAGTTCAGAACAGTACTGTCAATATCAAATCATCCCCACCTGTCAGGTTAGGATTTGTTTTTTAATTATTGTTGCTTAAAAGTTCACTTTCAAATTTTGTATTTTCTGGGTATGTAGATATAGGATTAATGCGGATTTAGGATATAGATACTATTTAGATATTGGCGGTGGGATTTATATCACAACCCTCTATTTGACTGTTTCCACCGTTTCACCTCGAAAGAGGTTGGTATAAGAGTTCTTTCTGTTCATTTGTATGCTGAGAAAACTTTTGACTGTGCTTATTACCACCACATGGAAAGGATGTTTTTATCCAATGTAGCACATTTTAAATCGCTGCATAAATAATAGAAACATTTATTTATAGGAATCTAAGCTGTTGTAACCCTTTTCAGTTTGGATAATTTTGTGTTCATTTGCGATAAAAACTGGAGTGGCTATTCGTGCTACTTACTCTTCAAAGAAAATTATTATATACCTAATCAATATGGAAATTTGTATTAAGATTGATTATTTTTGCATTGCAAGAGTTTGAATTACCCAGACTTTGTTTTAATAACTGAGCACTGGTTGAAGGAATCTTGATTATGATGTAGTTTCGAGGTAACGCATAAGAGAATCAGTTCACGGATGGATCTTTTAACAGTGATTCTAAGCAGGGATCTTTAAATCTGTCTTAAGAGAGTTTGATTTTTCCTTTGTTACTTGTTCTAAACCAGTTTTAATCATTATTTGTATATAGTATATAGAAACTATCGCCATCAAATCTGATTGCTTTCATAAATCGATGGAAAATTGTATCTTAATGTGATGTAAAATGCTTACTTTGCTTTAACTGAATCACACCTAAGGTACGGCATAATATATGTTTCTGGGGTGTTTGTTCTACACAGTTATTCATACGGGAATAACACAATTGTGTTTAAGAGAAAATTGTTTAACAGGTTTCCCATGGTATATGGCAATTCGAAATGAGAAAATATTTAGACGAAATGTCAAAAGTTGTTGACTGGGGGAGGATGACATGTTTTTTTTACTGGTTTAATCTGCACATTCGCCAATAAGAAGGTATATCTTTGGACAATTCAGCTTATTTAAATTTTAATCGAAAATAAGATTCGAGGAGTGGCTGTTGCTTATGTGCATTCATACAATAGATATTTTATCTGTGGTTTCTAGCCATAGATTAAAGGGAAAAGATATCAAAGCTTTGTCGAAATGTTTGATCTTCCATATCAAACGGTTGAATTAAGACTGCAAACAGTGAACTTGAGCTCAAGGTGACACAGACTGTTTAGTCACATACCGGGTGGTGCATCGTGGTGGGAAACATAGGAAATGCCATGCAAATTTTAAACTGTTCAAATATTTGCTCCCCTGTTGACTTTAGAGCGAAGTTGTAAGAAGACTTTTTCAAGGTCTCTGTCTGGTAAATACACATGCGGAATTTGAACAATTTTGGACAAGCCGATCTTAACTTATTTAAATAAAATTGCAGCTAATTTTTCATTACAATTCAATAGGTAATACTGCAAACACCTGCATTAATTAAACTTGGCAACCTATGATTTGTCATTGTCAAATGTAGTATTAGATGTTTATTTATTTATTTATTTATCTATCTATCAACGAGCATTTGCCCAATTAAAATACAAGGTAAAAATACAAAATACAAGCTTTAAAACCTAAGCTTACATAAAAAAAAGTAGAAATTGAAAATTGTCGAAACAATGATAGAAAAATAGCATGTAGCAATTATTCATACATCCATGTCACAAAAAAATTATGTACCTCACCTTTATAAGCACACAACTGAAGTGAAACTTCAGAAAGAGTTGTAAGGAATTGAGTTTATTTTTTTTACTTTTTTTCTCAACTTTTGCCACCGGTTTCGGCACTTTTTATATTTTTGTCCTTTTTATTTAATTTTTTTTGCTGAAACCGCGTTTCTCTAACTTTTTTTGTTTATTAATCTTGTTTCTTTATTTCGCTTTATAATACTCTTATTAACTTTCCGAAAATGTTTTCTTATTTTGTGATGAATTGAACAGTTGGCGTCACTATAATGAAATACTAGCTCAGTCGCCAATTTGTAAGGATAAATTTAGCGAAAGTAAATTTATTTAGTTTAATTAAATATGAGATTCTTTTTCTCTGAAGGTGTGAGTTGTCTCTTTCATTAATTATATTTTTTAATATTGTGGGCGCCAGAGTTCTTAGAGACAATGCGAACATAAATAATTATAAAGATAAGAATATTAAAAAATTGCACTTATAAGTCACGTCTTACAGAACCCGATCCTGCAATAAAGTAAACAAAGTATTTTTATAACAATAATGTATTAATTTGATAATTAATTTACAAGTATGAGTGATGAGGTTTAAAAAAATTGAAATCTATATAATCGGATGTAAATATAATTATTTATGAAATTGTTTGAAATACAGTTTCTTCTTTTAAATAAATTGACTAGCAATGAGAATTAAAACTAATGTAATGAATAAAAAAAATTATTGAATAAGTAAGATGATTACAATGGTCTTTACAAAATGTATTTCTGTTCTGAATGGCTAATACTTAGCTTGTCCAACTATCCCGTAACCATTCAACCGTATTGGGACTCCCACTGGAACCTCCTTCTGCCTATTCCCAAGTTCAATTGACTTAAAGTCATCTAGGAATTAAAGGTTGTGGGTATCTGTTCCCTCTATCAGTTTGCTATGGCGACGTGGATGAACAGCTGATGCTTTTTCCCAGTCGATTCGGGAATTTGTATACATGGAAGAGAAAATAACCTAATTTTAGACCAATGTATATCGCTAATTAAAAAACTATTCAAGAAAATATTCTGTTGACCTCAGTTAAACGACTTCACAGGAGGAAGTAATCAACAATTTGAAAATTCACTGGTTAAGGCAGATATAATCAAAAACTTAAATTACAATTTTAAGTTGAGCAAAACTTATAAATAACTACGGTTAAGCAAAGCTATAAATAGCTACTGTCACTCAAGATATTCTTTTTCTTTACTTAAGACATTAAATTCAAAAGAAATTATGACTGAAATTAAAAATTAAAAGAAAATTATGAAACCACGTTGCTCTCGGCAAATTTAAATAAAAGATAACTGGAATTTAGTGATAGATTAAAAGAAATAGAGGTACAACCTCTCTATAAACGAGTCTTGTAACTCAAAATAAGTAATTTCTATTACTCTACTATATGTATATGGCCCTTGGCACATAAACGATAATTGAGCGTAATTACACCTGAATTAATTAAAGATAAAGGTAATCACCATCTCACATTGAGATATGAATTAAGATAAAAGATAAAGAAAAAAAACAGGTAAATTTACACATGTAAGTTAATCCCTCATAAATGCAAATTAATGTCGATACATCATTGTTGAAACGCGACAGGGCAAGTGCTAATAATTATATGCTTCATGTTACAAATAAACTGAAATATTAATGAAATAAGCCTGAAAAGAAAAAATATTAAACCAGGAATATTATGAAGGAAAATCCGAAGGAATTCTACTGAAAATTCAATTTACTACCTTCACAGGAATATATAGAATCAAAGAATTTCCCAAACAATACTGTTCAATTTAAATGGAAATACGTAAAAGAATGTGTGTGACCGCTAAACGATGAAACAATCACGTTCCCATAAATTTGGATTAAACCTCTATCAAATTACACGAATTTGACCCATGAGAGACAGAATTATTTACCAATAAATCGGTATTTTTTACCGAACAGTCACTAAAAAATTTAGATTATTGAAGTTGTAAGTTATTCGAACGTGTAATATAAAAATGCTAATTTCTTGCTTAAGCAGAATATGACTAAGCGAATCAGAAACAATTGTTAATTATGTATTCAAAAAATGAAAAAATTAGCAAAATATACGCAAGATGAATAAAATATTTCAAGATCAAAAACTAGCACGTACCCAGCCAAGCGTTGCCAACAAGATACACGACCTTCCTTTCAAAATTTAAGTCGTTCAACAAATTCTGATTTTCTATGTTCTCATTGGATAATTTAAATCATGTGACTACGGCTATAGGACACGCGGCGAACAACTAAGGAAATACTCAACATACGCTAAATACATTACTCCGTATTAAATTAAATGCATAAATGGTAAGTATTAAGTATTAAGCCCTTTTCCGAATAGATGCCACTTACTCAATATAGAAATCTACAGCGACACGAATCCGCACATTGTAGATATAAACCAGCGTCTCTGTTCTTCTTAAATAATTAGTTGCACGAAATTTACCCATTTGCGAACAGATGTCACTGGCGATTCATATCCCGTACATCGAAAATCATTGATAATTAAACAGAATTTAATGGAACGGAATAACATATATTCCGTTACAATTTTTTATTTTTTTTTCTTATTTGGTTTTACAATTCTTTTAATTGCTTTCCGAACAATCTTTTGGTTTTGTTTTTTTTTATTATTATTTTTTTCCACATTTCGTATTATAATACTTTTATTAACTTTCCGAAAATTTTTTACGTTTTTTTGATTTTTTCCCATTTTTTCAAAAAGTTTTGTTTCTTTGTACAAAATGTATTTTTTTCTTCTCATTTTTGCCTACGAGGTCGGAGACCTCGTAGCTGAACTCCTTCGCCTTGTTTTCGCCGAAAACCGCGTTTCTCTAACTTTTTTTTTCTTATTTCGTTGTATAATACTTTTATTAACTTTCCCAACAATTTTTTTTTGTTTTTTTTTTTTTTTTTCCCTTTTTTTCGAGTTTTTTTGGGGCGGGGGGGGGGGGGGGGGTTAATTACCCCCACTGGTCATCGCTTGTCAGATTTTCGATCCGAGGCTCCGTTGCAGAGGGAGGAATCGGCAAAAA
>MU189161.1:40923-54794 GCA_016904865.1 Pissodes strobi | reverse complement strand
GGTGTTGGTGTGTCGCTGAATTGAGTAGGCGAATGCATCCCACTTCTCTGTACTGCTTCAAGCGATATGTGTTTGGGTTTGTTTTAATGGTATGTTGATCGATCTTTACTTTCTTGTGCGTAAATAATTTTAATAACTCATTTTAACGCAACATGAATGGTAACGACAATATTGGCAACTCTTCAGGTAAAGCATCTTGCTTTAAATGTTGTGTAAATAAGGAATTTTCTAGTCTTGTTTGCGTTGTATGTACAAGTGTCTTCCACCAATAGAAGAAGTTATTTCAAAATAATAGAAAGTCATCGAATATATTGTTCGAGAAAGTGCGAGGCAAATGATGTCGACGATGAAGCGAAACTGGAGGAATTCGATAAACTCGAGGAGAAACTTATAGGGCTGAATGATAAATTGCTAAATCAAGAAAAGCTATACGAGGAAACTATTATTGAGAAAGACAATGAACTTCTAGAAAAACAACATCAGATTGAACACTTGATTAACGATCTAAAAGCAAAGGACCCTTTTCTGCACAAACAAAGGAGTAACTCAAAAAGTTTTCAAGATGATGTTTTTGAGGCCGAACAACTGTCTGAAGAAAAGCTCAAGGAACAGCGTGCAACTATCACATTGTTGAACAAAAAGATATCTTGCCTCGAAGAAGAATATAATATATTGAACGAGAAGTTTAGTCAGGAACAGGAACGGTCTAAAGGTTTGATTAATGATGTTGACAAGTTGAATGACTTTACCAAGGAGATGAGGGGCAGCATAAGTACGTTAGAAACGGACAACGATTGGTATCAATGAGAGCTTACTAGGCTTAAACGGCTATTGAGCGTACAAAAACTTCCAGATACGAAGTCGATTGAGTCTCAATCTGTTTCTTCTTGTCATCGAGTGTCAGAAGGACTGAAAAAGAGGCGTTCCCAGATTTTAATAATCGGTGATGCTATATACAGGGCGTGGTTCCTATTCTGAAGCTGAACACCAATAATGTATTTGACATCAACTGTCAACAAAGAAATAGACTGCAATTTGAACATCTGGCTCAAGAATGTTTATTGCTGTGTAGGAATTTTACGAAGAGTGACTACATTTTGCTATTTGTTGGCATATCTGACTCAATCCTTGGGAGAAGGATACCGAGTGACATGATAAATAATTTGATAGAACAAACGAAGAACACCAATCTTATAGTTATCGGACCTCCTCTTAGATACAATCGCCCAGTCTTGAACGGTTTTGTAGCAAAACAAAATGCGCTGATCGAATCGAACTTGCTCAATAGCTCCCATGCCTTTTTCGTACCTATAATAAAAACTTTGCAAAATGGTGTTTTGGATCGAGAAACCAAGTCTGAATTGATTAACTATATTGTTCAATCTTTTATTCTCGCAGGGGAGCTACGTTTTACGTCGCCTCAGCCAGTCGTTAAGGCTTCTGAAATTTCCAGGAACATCCACGATGCTACAGATAACTCGGTGCAGAATTTTCGCGACATACAAGTAAGAACCACTCACGATTAGTGAGACCAGGCAGGCATTCTATAACAGCATACTATCAGAATGTCAGAGGGCTGCGTACAAAGGTCATTGAGGTGTGATTGGAGATAAAGTCGTGTAACTATGAACTGATTGTTTTCACCGAAACAGGGCTCTCGGATAACTTTACAAATGGTGAGATTTTTCATAACCAATATGACGTATTTCGACGCGACCGTAATTATGCGGAGACAAACTGTGAAAGAGGCGGCGGCGTTCTTGTTGCAGTCAGGTCCGGTTTGTTTTGTAGAGAGTTGCCGGGTTCCGGGACGAATCTGTTCGAGGATGTTTGGGTGCAGGTGCGAAGTGGAGAAGAAACATTCATTGTCGCAGCAGTGTATCTGCCACCTAGATCTACACCTGAGGCATTTCAGCTGTTTGTTGATACCATGGAGACAACTCGCGCAATGTTTGAAAGGGCAAGGTTTTTTATTTGTGGAGATTTCAATCTTCCAGAGATCGAATGGAAGAATCAGGAAGGTGCGTTTGTTCCCGAAAATCAGTGGCGGATTTGCAGTCTCGGCCGCCCTAGGCCCCAAGCTATCAGCCGCCCCTTTCTCAGCATCCACCATATTAATGATTACTTTATTGCCAACTTTTATATAGTATACACACCTTGGCCAGTAAATAAGAAAGCCTCAGATCACATGTTTGTTGACCTCAGCTTTGGTTCGGCCAACAATTACATGTGATCTGAGACATTTTTACTGGCCTAGGTACGTAATATACCTACTATTTTTGACACGATTGGGGCCGCCCCTAAATCTGGCCGCTCTAGGCCCGGGCCTACCGGGCCTTAGGGTAAATCCGCCACTGCCGAAAATATTACTAGTCCTTCAGCTGAAGTATTGCTCAATAATATTTATTTTTTGGAATTACAGCAGGTGAACCGAATCCCTAACAAAGCAAGTAAATATCTTGATTTGATTTTTTGCGATTGATTTGAAATTATAAAAATTGCACGCTGTGACGATCCCATTAGCAGACTCGACGATTATCACCCGGCACTTGTGGCTACCTTGACATTGGGAGGTACTTGTAGACTCAACACAAAGGAGAATATATCGGTATATCGGTTTGATCGAGCAAATTATGAAGAGGTCATGCATTTTCTCGGAGAAGTGGATTGGAACGAGGTGCTGCAATCGAATGACGTGGATGTGCTCGTCAACGAGTTCTATAATATTTTACACAGCGCTATGGATAGATTTGTGCCAGACGAAGTTATAAATGCCGACAAATATCCAAAATGGTACACCTCGGATTTGAAGATGATTATTAACAGAAAGAATATATTGTACAACAAGTTTACGGTTACTGGTCTCCAGTCGGATGACGACAATTATTCTCAGTTAAGACGAGAAACGAAGTATTTAATAGACATCTGTTATCTCATGTATGTCTCCAACATCGAACATTGTATTCCTGCGAATATAAAGTATTTCTGGTCTTATGTGAATACATTGAAAAAGGATCACGGAATACCAAAAATACTTCAATATAACGGAGAATTTAAGGAAACTCCTTCTGAAATTGTAAACTCTTTTGCCGATCATTTTGAGAGTTGTTATGCGAATCGCGTGGGGTATGGTTCGCCTGATGTAACAGAAAAGTTTCTCAGTGTTCTCGCATCGCACACATTTACTGTCGACGAAATCTTAGCTAAACTCAGTAGTCTGGATGCTGGTAAGGGTCCGGGTCCGGATGGTATATCCCCCCTTTTCGTGAGGAGGATTGCTGAGGCGATAGTTGAACCTCTGCGTCATATATATCAGCTATCTTTTGACTCTGCTCGTTTTCCGGCACTCTGGAGGCACTCTACGCTTTTTCCTATTTTTAAGTCTGGCTCAAGGAGTGAAATAAAGAACTACCGAGGAAATGTTCGCGACCTACAAGAATAATTGTCTTGCCTCTGAACAGCATGGATTCTTTAGGAGTAGATCTACAACAACAAATCTGGCCATTTACCAAGACTACTTGCTGCGGAATGTTGAGGGTGGACATCAGGTAGACGCCATATATACCGATATCTCCAGGGCATTTGACTCGGTGTCGCGCGAACGTCTTTTAAAGAAGCTCGAGGCGATTGGAGTGTGTGGACATTATCTGGGCTGGATAGCATCATACCTTCGCGATAGAACCCAGTGTATTAAACTGAGTGGGGCGGTCTCGCGGAACATTCATGTTACATCCGGCGTACCGCAGGGATCTCACCTGGGCCCGGTTCTCTTTTTACTGTATTTTAATTCTGTTGTGACTGTTTTTAAAGTATGCAGATGTCTTTTCTATGCTGACGATTTGAAGCTGTTTTTTTGTGTTAGATCTGTAAGCGATTGTTTTTATATTCAGCAGGATTTAGATAGACTAATACAATGGTGTACTGATAACTGTTTAAATTTAAATGTTAGTAAATGCAAGGTCATGCGATTTAACCGATGTAAAAACCCTATTAATTTTAATTATTCTATTAACGATGTTCTGTTGGATTCTGTGTCGCATTTTAACGATTTAGGTGTTATATTTGATCAGGAACTCAATTTTAATTTGCATATTGATAACATTTCTTTAAAGGCATATCGAATGTTGGGCTTCTTATGTAGGACCTGCAGACACATTTACGACACAAAAGCTATTGTTTGTTTATATAACAGCCTAGTTCGTTCGTTTCTTGAGTACAATAGTGTAGTTTGGTCCCCGTCATATTTATGTTATCAGCAACGCATTGAAAGTATACAAAATAAATTTGCCAAGTTTTTATTATACAAGCACAGATTTCCATACGGCAACATATCATATGTAACCAGAATCCAACTATTAGGCTTAAAGTCATTAATGGGACGCCGTAAAAATGCTATGGCACTATTTTTGTACAAGTTGCTTAATAATATGATAGATTGCGATTACTTGGTTGCCGGTATCAACTTCCGGATTCCTACTAGAGCCACTCGGGCCAGACAAATTTTTCAGGAAGGTACACATCGGACAAACTATGGTTTTAATTATTGCTTTTTGGACCGCCTAGTGAGGAACTATAACAGTAATTATAGACATTGACTTGTTTTCGGTGAGCTTCGAGGTTTTTAAGGGATTGATTTTAAATATTTGATGTGTATTTTACGTAATGTCATGACAAGAGTATTATTATTATTATGTTTGTTAGCAGCAGTAAGCGGTGGTACCGATGAGACTGCTGCATGTTATTTTGTCTTTGATTTATATATTCGCACGTCAGACATTTCAGTCTCTATTCTACAGTTTTTGTCACATGTAGTGGATAAATATTTTGTTCTTTGATTAGAATTATGTCGAATTAGCTTTAGTCTGTTGAAGTTATGTAGTGTACCATTTGGAGGGTAAGACTCTGTAGTGTATGAAGAAATAAATAAATAAATGAATAGAGTGTCAAAAATTACCGTCTGCAGATGTGTTCACGATGTTATTGCTGCCGTAAACGAAATAAAATATGATGCAGTGATTCGTTGGCCCGACAATACAGTGCACGTGACAGAACGCTTTCATAATTTGGCGGGATTTCCAGAAGTTTGTGGAGCTGTAGATGAAACCCTCATAAATAACGATGCCCCCAGGAATAACGAACCCGCTTACGTCGATGGCCATGAGAAGCATTCAATCAATTGCATGGCTGAGTGTGGGCCTGACTTAAAATTTTATTATATAAGTGCAAAATGGCCCGGAAGCTTGCACAATGCGCGAGTACTTCGTAACATTTCTTTCTTGCGTAGAATGAAAAACGGTTGGGGACCTCATGGAAATGCTATGATTCTTGGAGATTCCGCATATCTCTTACGTGAATGACGATCCGATGAACCAACTCAGACCACTTTCAACAGAGCTCATAGAAGCACTCGGCGCATTATAGAAAACGACTTCGGCTTATTGAAAGAAAAATGTCCATGCTCGAACCATCTACGGGTTGATCCAGTCTTCGCCGCAAACATTTTTAAATGCTGTGCGCTTCTAAGAACGATAATGTACAAGTGCAGAATATTTCACTAGTAGCTACAAGTGTATGAAATATTATGGTGTAACTGGAAGTAGGGTTACCTGTAGGTACAAGCCATTTACTTTTAACTTGTAGACTTGTTACAATTGTAAGCATTGTGTTATAGGGCCCAGCTATCCAACTCTTAAATCTTGAACGGTATGCGCATTTTCTCGCGCAGGCCGCCATTTTGGGTTAAAATCTATCAAATTCAACAGTGCTCGCTGCTCGCTCGTGTCAGATGAGTTGTTTGTGTTAGCCAATGTCGCAGTTACAGTTAGGTATGTATATTTTCTAGTTACAGTAATTAACAGTGTACATACGTTCTTGAACAAACTACTTATTTTATAATATCTGTGCTTGTGCTTGTGTATAATAGAAATGGATAAACCGCGAGGTGGACACGTTTGTGCCGCTAAAAACTGCAGTGCGAAAAGTTATAAAACTAACAAGAAAATAAGCTTTTTTAGATTTCCCAAAGATGCCATTAGGTAAGTTTTTTTGACAAGCACCTTAAAAATGATGTACTTTTGTAGCCTCGAAATATTTTTCATTAATGTAAGCATAGCTGTTTTTACTGGAATGTAAGTAATTTTGAATGTAATATGTAATACTATGATATTGTTTATCCTAAAAAGATTATGTTACAAATTACCTTAAACAAATTAATTGTATTAGTAGTTATTTGTGTTTTTAGAGAGTAAAGAAACGGATTGCCTCTTGAGAAAGAATGTTACCGGGGAGAGCGTTAACCTTTCAAAAATGGCAATCTTACTTTGCGCTCAAAAAATACACAGAACTTTTTTTATAGCCGCATTTTTTAAAATTAAATGCACATTTTTCTCTATACTTATTCTGAAATTTGCAGATGACTTGTCATTTTTCGCATATTATATTCGGGCATATTTAGAGCAGGAGTGCCGGCAACAATTATTGTAACAAACGGACGACTGTCATTTATTTATAATTTTGGTTGCCATGGCTATTCATAGCACACTCGACGGAAAAAGTGAGAATTTTATTTTCCATGTACGCTTAGAGCATAAAATAAGGATGCCGCGGCATTCGTCGATTTTGAGATTTCATTTGAAATTAGTAATTAGTTATTTTGCGGATGGCTGTAGAAAAACAATTATTGTACAGGGTGGCCCGTTTAAGAGGGGCCTATACCATATCTCGAAAACGACGGGGGTTGCAAAAAAAAATTAAATACAAAAGTTGTTCCTAGTAAAATTATCTTTATTTTTTTTATATTTTTTAATCGACACTTTTTTATATACAGGGTGATCAAACAAGGTTATATTTTTTTCAATGAAACGCCTTATATTTTATTACATTTTTGGATTCTATTTAAAATTCTAAGCATATTTGATGTATGATGTTAGAGTTAGTACTTTCACAGCTATAAACAGTTGAAAATCGGTACTATGGTTACTTTTCACCCTGGTATCAAGAATACCATTAGAGATGGAGCAAAATGAATTCCACATTCCCATCTTAACTTTTCAAGAGCTAGCTGACGGTACTAACTGGCAGGTGGTACGATGGGTACCAAATCTGGTACCTCGGGATGTGAAATTAATTTTACTTCATCTCTAATGGTCTTCTTGCAATCAAGGTGAAAATTAACCAAAGTACCGATTTTCAACTGTTTATAGCTGTGAAAGTAATATCTCTACATCAAATATTCTTAGAATTCTAAGTAGAATCCAAAAATATAATCACATTGCCGAGCGAACAATTGTGACATTTTCTCCATGTTCTGACCCTATCAAATGCACTCTTCTAGCTCCCTTGTGTGCTAGCCCCCTCTGCTGATGTTGTAGCATGAGCCTACAGCCCTTTTCGTCCATTTTGTAAATATGTCCAGGCTTATGTTTTAGGCCTGTTCTCTCCAAGAGGTTCTTCAGCTTCTGAAAATAATCATCCGCAATGAAATGATTTAATTTCTGTGCACGAGCTGGATTTAATTGTTGGTCATTGTGACAGGTAATAAATCCGTCATTGTGACAGGTAATAAAGCCGGCCTTATTATCTGTCTAATAAGGCCCGGGCCTTATCACCTGTCTGGTAGTTTGTACTTTTTGAGGTTATGTAAATTTACAAAATAAACATATAATTTCAATGAGCAGTCTACAAGGGTTGTTAAATAAGGTTTAAGCCTGTGTGCACGTGGAAGTAATTGAATTGAAACTTTGTATTTCATGCAAAATCTTTAATAATAATAAATTGCAGAGCGCTTTCGGCCCTAGGCCATCATCAGTGCAAGCGCTGTTGACATCATCATAAACCTATGCTCCAAAATATAGACACAATTTAATTGCACTGATGAAAATATCACATACCTTTTATCGGGAAATTTTATAGCGCAGCACTTGAAATCTAGCGGCGCTGTTTACGGCGCACTGTTGCCAAGCAGAGTAGATGCCGCTCTTCAGCATTAGCGTATAGCCGTTGCGCTATAACTTTTTATGACATGCGCAGTTATAGAATTTCGACTAGCGTCTAGCCGTTACGCTATAACTTTTTCGAAACCTTGTTGACTATTGAATGCAGTGGACTGTATTCGCGGAAACATATGCAAGCTGCTGTATATCCACTATAACACGGCTTTTGTTAAATATATTCTGGTTTTTAGTTAGATAAAGCAAAATATATCGTAGAAAGTGCTGACAAAGTACGGGCACGTTATTTAAATTTTCGCATGGCCCTCCGCTCGCTTCGCTCGCTACGGGAGCTCAAGAAAAGGAAACTAACCAGGTGCTAACCCAAACTAACCCAAGACATACCCAAAATCAAGAAAAAAACTGTATAGAAACTTAACTTTAAAAAAAATAAAAAAAAGCAACGGGGTTTGAACCCGGGCCGCCGAATTGAGACCTAACCATCTAAACCTCTCGACCACTAAGGCTCTTGCGGCAAATTGATTGCATCGCGAAGACATGGCGCGAATGCAATCGCTCGAGTCAACGCCACCTACAGTAGATGGCGTTGGAGTCAAAGACCATCATAAATCGCAACTGCGCATGTCATAAAAAGTTATAGCGCAACGGCTATACGCTACTCTCTTCAGCCACACGTTATTTGGGTCAATATAAAAGATTTATTTTTATGAGATTTTTGACAGTATGGCCTTATTACCCAACGGTACCTTAGTATAGTCCAACTCTTTACAAGTATGTTGCACTTTTCAGATTTGGAACACATGCAGTATTTTTGGAAATATGATTTGGGGGCATTGAAAAACTGTATCATTCATTTACATGTCAAATTATATTAACATTTTAGAACATTTTTGGATTTGGGATAATTAAATAAAAAGAAAGAATCGTGAATTACCAGCGGTTAATGCTGTGAATTTTCAAAATATTGACATGGAATAAAGGAGTCGCATTTTTCAGGATGTTAAAGACGCAGTCATCAACAGTACGTCTCTCAATCCCCGATCTAACGCGGTTAGCTTGACTTAGTCTCAACTTATTTTAGTCATTTGAGTCGGTTCCTATACGTTATAATCAGTTTTAATAGATTTGGTTAGTTTGGGTTAGTCGTTCAATCAACTGTCGGTTAGTTTCACTTAGTCTCAACTTATTTTAGTCATTTGAACCGGTTCCGATACGTTATGATCAATTTTAATATATTTGGTTAGTTATACATTTTTAGTTTTATATAGATACATACTTGATAACAAACCTATGTTATACCTTAAATAGTTATTTTTTTAAATAAATCAATATTTCTATGATTTCAGTGGTTTATATTTCCTTTCTTCCCGCTTAAGACAATATCTTATAAAAAAAAACTAAGTATAGGTGTACCTATATTTAAAACAAAAAGTTGATATCTATTTTTTTGGTTCAGCGAGAATGTAGGTACACCAATATTCAAATAAAAATTAACTAAAACCGTTGATTGCATCCAATCAACGATAAAACTAAAAAAAAAAGATATAATATCAAAACTCCAATCCTGTCTATTTAAAATTGAATACTCCTTATCCCGGCCCTGTGTTTTAACCCGAAATGGCGTCGGTCACGTCAGTTTTTTATTTCCACGTTGACAGGAGAGTCGGCTAGCTGATTGTTTGGTAAGCTGTGCTTCAGTCAAGTTTATTCAGCGTCGCAGGCGGCACGCGTCTTAACAAAATACCAACAAGTCGTTTTTCTCGATCGAAAAAAATATTTGTGTGATCACCTAATTTGGCTGTAATAATAGAGGAGGTGCAGTAAGCCTAAGGGGGCTTAGTACAGGTAAGCAAATAGACTTTTTTCTTTATTTTAATGCAATTAAACTTTTGTTTTATTTTTTTTAAATATATATTTTTAATAATTTCAAAGAAATTGTTATTTTGGGCAAAATGACATACTATGTCATTTTAGGTAAAGTAAATTTTTTATTTTGATTTCAGATGCGGTGTCAAAAATGTAAGAAGTGGAGTCATGCAGAATGCGCCGGTGTTTTCCCTCGAACAAAGTTTTTTACTTGTGAACTTTGCGACTGATTTTTTTTTCTTTTTGTAACGTTTTTAGTTTTTACGTCCTAGTTGGATGTGTTGGCCCTTTTACTTTTGTTTACTTTTTTGTTTTTAAAATAAAACTCTTTTGTAATACTTCTTACTTTTGTATTTTCAACCTTTTCTATAGAAATACTACCTATGTCATTTTACCCTAGTATAAGCCTAAAACGACATACTGCACAGTTTTTTATTAATTTGGGTGTAATTGTTTCAAAATGTAAAAGTTTAACGTTTTGTGCCTCTAATAGGAAGCGGCATAAACAAACGAACCAATTAAACTCTAAATGAATGCTTAAATATTAATTTTTGGCAAATGTTTTGCTCAGGGTATGTCATTTTAGGCCAGTTTCCCCTACTACTTGCCGAGATGTGAGTACCAAACATCTCGGCAAGTAGTAGAAACGTACAGGCATTTTTTTACAAAAAATATAGATCGTTCAAATTAATGCGATCCGTAGCTCGAATAATCTGGCCTTGAGAATGATGCGGAATGCATCGAAACGTTGGCATTTGATTTAAAAGCTTATCAATAAAGTCCAAACAAGCTGAAAACTGACTTTTAATTAATAATTTATTATATTTGCTTTTATAATCCATATTCAATATATAATGCTATATTTCTTAGTTCAAAAACATAACCTGGAATTGAACAGTGCAAAATGATGAAAAATTAAATATTAACCTGGATGACGTAAAAATTTCATCGCCTAATCACATTAAAAGTACAGAAACCACAGGGATCCTTCTGAATACTACAAATAGATAATTTCAAACGTTATTTTCACAACCAGCTTAAAATGATGATTTACAACTAAAATTTTAAATATTTAGAATGATTTCTCTTTGAAAATTTTGCCCGAAAGTGCTTTGTCTAAATATTTACAGATTTCAGAATTTTTAGAAAGATAATGAAATTTTAAAACAATTTTAAGTAGATAGTAATAATTTAGAGTCGACGACATGTTTATCGATTTAGATTTTTTTTGAGGGGGTTATGAGTAGTTTTGTCTACTGAATGATACACGGTGTCTACACCAGATTGTTTAATTTATTTGTATGAATTGTGAAATTGTATTACCTTGATCTTTACTAAATAAATATATTGCCATTGCAAAAACACAATTAACTATCTGCTTTCTTTTCTTCAAATATATGTAAAAGCACTTGCCTCCTAGGAAGGGCTGTTCAATTTTTAAGGCGATACAAAGCAGTAGAACATACACAACAGTTTTATCCTTGATAGACTTTAAATGATAATGCAATGAAATTGTAACTTATTATTATTACAAAGTACAAAACGGTCTACTAAAATAATTAAACAGTAACTGGATTTAAACTCGGTCTTGAATGTCTAAAATCTGGCATAGGCGCCTATTTAATGGGAGCAATGGGGTGCATGTCGTATGTTCACAATCCTTGACTGATATTATCTGCCTAAAATAAAAGAAAAAAAACATATACAAATTAAAATAACAATAAAATAGTAACAAATAATTCAAGGAAAATGAGGCAAAAAATGAATGATTAACGCGTACGAGTAACAAGGATAGTAACAAAATTATGGCTCCTATCTCCCTACGAAATTAAACTATCTGAAACTCCTTGAATATATTGACTCATATTAATAGAAATACACCATCTGTTTGTGTTGGATAAAAAGTAGGTAATTCTTTGAAGTAGGTATTATTTTTTTTATTCAAGCTACCACTCATTGTCCTGGCATCAAGTGGATTATAGTTCAATATAACAATTTTTTCACGTAGAAAAGTATTAAACTAATTTTATTTTAGATATAATTATTTTAACCATTGTAAAATTTGAAATTTACGTGATTCAATTGTCAGGTCAAAAAAATAATACAGATTTTGATGAAACATGAAAATATTTACGTCCGTTTTTAACAGTTAAATTTTTACCTATAAATTATGTCTCGAATTGAAGGTCATTTCTACTTGCTTCATGTTAATAAATAACTTTTTAAAATAATATAAAAATAGGAAAACTTTTCTATTTGCTTGCCATCGAAATGATATATAAAATAAAATATTTTGTAATTAACGTAGTAGGTAATTCTTTGAGGTATTATGAAATAGTTTTGTCTTCTATTCAAGCATCAGTCACTTATTTACCTCACATCAGGTGGGTTATAAGTTTTATATAAGAACAATTTTTTCATGTAAACAATTATTAAATTAATTTCATTTTTTAGACATTATGTAATTTTAACCATTGTGCTTCTTTAAAATACAACTTTGAAATTTACATCATGTTATTGTTATAGGACAAAAAATAATACAGGATCTGATGAAACGGGATAATATTTACGTTCGTCTTTATGGTAGTTAAATAAATTTTTACCTATAAATTATCTCTCGACTTCAAGGGCATTTCATACTTAATATTAATAAATAACTCTATTTAAAATAATATAAAAATAGGCATAACTTTCTATTTACTTGCTACTGAAATGATCTAGAAATAAAATAATTTTTTTTTCTGGTAAAATAAAAATAATTTTCTTTATGTTGAAAGAAGCAATTGACGTATTAATAGATAAACATTTAGGTTAAATAAAAATTATGTTTTTAAAGAATTATGAAATAATGTTTCTTCTATTCGCGCAGCCACTCATTTTCCTCGCCGCATTAGGTGGGATATAGTTTCATATAAGAACATTTTTTTCATGTAAACAATTATTAAACCAATGTAATGTTCACCATTATATACTTTTAAGATGAAAACTTGAAATTTGCACGATTTAATTGTTAGGTAAAAAAAATTATACAGGATTTATGATTGCTAATAGAATAACTTTTTTAAAGTAACATAAAAATTGCATAATTTGATTCAGACTACTTGCACTTGAATGGATCTATAAAATCAAATATATTTTTTAGTAAAATAGTAATAATTTTATTTATATTTTCTTTAAATTATGCAAAAAATTTTGCTTGAAACTAATATTATTTTTAAAAATATATAAAAAATTAAGTCTTGTTTTTATTTCTAATGAATGTGGCTATGGGTAAGACAAAAAAGATCGATATTTTTTTACGATACCTTCAATGCATTGTTACTTAAAATTATTTGCCTTTAATTTTTGTAAAGGAAAAGAAGTTCACATTTCTAAAACTTTTATTTGAAAAAATTATTCTAAAAAAAATTGAGTAGTAGATGGATATTTTAAATTAACATGAAAATGGAAAGAGCATGTAACTTATTTCAAGGTTAAATAAAAAGTTAAATGCATCAGCCAGAACTCATACAATATAAAAAAACCTCTGCTCACATTTGTTTTTAGGCTGGTCAAGCCCGAAAAACTTACAATTCACTATTTACAAACATTCGAAATATTCCTTCATAATGCAGGTGTAATATTTTATTAAACAATAAGCAAAGAAAGCCTTCCCTTTTTAGACAATAAGGAAATGAGAAGCAATTCAAATTATTAAATTTAATGGAGCAAATTTTGCCTTAAGCTTTTCAAATGAATTCCTAATTTCTTAAACCTTCGCTAATTTAACAATTTTATTCCCAGTCTAAACTGTTGACAAAAATTTTAAACGTTTTTGAAGCATGGTGACCCTTATCAATTAACATATAACAGGTGCTAAATGATTTGTATTTGTTCTCCATTAAGAATTTGACTGGTAATTTGCAATTTTATACTCTCTAAAGAAAATAAAATGTTTTAAATTTCTGCAGGTATATATAAATTTTAAGCCAATTTTAAAAATTATTATGCCCATTACTTATTTACAAATGTGCTCTAGTATGCATTGTGCATCTCTAAGTTTCAAACGTATCTTTT
>MU189161.1:19795-40913 GCA_016904865.1 Pissodes strobi | reverse complement strand
ACCCCAGATGTGTGAGCAATATTCTAAGCACGGTCTTATTTGCGATTTGTAGAGCAAAATCAGTTGCTGCGGTGTTGAATTTGCTATGTTAGCAACGTCGTGATGCCAGGACATATTTCTGTTGACAGAGACACCCAGTAGTCCGATTGAGGATGAAGGAATGGTCGATTTTTCCATAATGATGTCAGAGCCCGCCGTATTGGCTTTCTTGGTAAACGTGGCTGCTTGTGTTTTTGCTGCATTGAACTATACCAAAGTTTCTGTCGCCCCAGCTTCGAACTTTCTCCAGATTCTGATTAATTGTTGTAATCTGCTCCAGTCTGCGGTGATAAGTCTCAGTCACTAGTAAAGGTTTTTCTTATCTAAATTGGGAGGCAAGAGTACTGTCATCTGCAAAACTGTAAACAGGAGTATTGGTTTCGGTCAGCAGGTTATTAATATAGATGAGGAAGAGAGTTGGTGAAAGTATTGGCATTTTAAGATCCTCTTCAGGCGTAGGCGACTATGTGAAAATCGGCCTCTCCTATTGTATTGTTACTGATAAATAATATCTAGTTCGTTTAGAATACTCGTGCTTTATTTTAATTCACGAGTTACAATCTCACGTCAACTATCAACTAACTGATGACATTTCACCTGTCAGTAGACAACCTTCAAAAATAATGTTGCCAACTACTACTAATAATAAAGTCCTGACAGAACATCCTCCCCTTTATAAGGAAGCTAATAATCTGTTATATAGACATTTAGATAAACAAGTCTTTTCATATTTCTCACCGGTCTTGAAGACACCTCAACATTTTCGCAGTTTTCACTAACACTGTTTACTAAATTTTGATGAACACTCTCATTATTATCTACGATTATCTAATTCCGTAAGAACATTTTCAGTATTTCTAGTTACTAAAGGGTTATTAGGGTTAGTAAATTCTGACAACGCTGGAGTGACTGGTTGAGGTTGATTTGAGTGATATTCAAAATTATTTTGAACAAAGTTATGATAGCTAGCTAAAATTAGATGCCCACGATTTCGTCTGAAAACACCTGTATTAGTTTCTATTAAATAATCTTGGCTGATCCAATTTTTGTATTATTCTACCGTACAATTTTAAATCTGTCACCCAAACGCTATCTCCAATTTGCAAATCTGACAGCTGTTTAACACGATGCCTTTTATTATAATTTTGTGACATTTTATTCCTATAACTTTCATCCTTTCTAAAAATTGAGCTTGTGTCCACTTTTTGATTTAAAACTTGAGGCAAAACTGGTAAATTTGAACGAATTTTGTGATTAAACATTAATTCAGCCGGACTGAACCCATTTTCCAGAGGGGTAGTGCGATAAGCTAATAAAGATAAATACATATCACCGCCCTTTTTTATTAAATTTTTCGCAGTTTTGACTGAAGCCTCTACACAACCATTTGACTGAGAAAATAAGGACTGCTCTTGATGAACTTAAAATCATAATCTTTTGCAAATTCTTGAAATTCATGTCTAAACTGGGAACCGTTATCTGACCTAACAATTTCTGGAATACCGAATCTCGAAAATAATTCTTTCAGCTTGGTGATAACTACACTCGAGTTGAGTGAAGTAAGTTTAAAAATTTCAAAGTATTTCGAGAAGTAGTCCCCCACAATCATATACCACGACCCGTCAAGTTTGAGAAGATCAATAGCAATTTTTTGCCATGCTCGTTCTGGAAACGAATCTTTAACAAATGGCTCTCTTTTATTTATACGGTGCTCTACACATTGCGGACAATTCCGTACCAAATTTTCGATTTCACTAGATAACCCTAGCCACCAAACAGCTGACTTCGCAAGTGACCTACACTTCACTACTCCTTGGTGACCTTGGTGTATAAATCCCATAATCTTAGTTTGCAGAGATTTAGGAATAATTAATCGCGTACCACGTAGCAAATAACCGTCATATTCTGATATGTCAAAACGATATTGAAAATAGGGTAAAAGTTCTTGGTTTCTTGAATTTTTATTTGAAGGCCAACCATCTCTGGTATATTCGCGCAATTTTTTACAATGAAGTTCTTTAGTTTGCTCTCGTTTAATCTCGTCTAACAGATATGGTTTTACTTCAATTGAAGAAGTGATAAATTTACAAAAATATCGGTTTCGAAAACTAATTCGCCATCATCAGGAATACTATTATTATCTGAAAAACATCGGGACAATGTATCGGCTACGACCAGATCCTTGCCTGGAACGTAATAAATTTCATAGCCATAGCGCATAAGTCTTAATCGGAATCTTTGTAGCCCAGGAGTTAGCTCGTCTATTCGTTTAGTTTGAAGTACCTGCACCAACGGCTTATGATCAGTTTCTATTAAGATCTTAATTCCAGATATATACTCGGAAAATTTCTCACACGCCCACGTGAGCGCAAGAGTTTCCCGCTCGATTTGAGCGTACCTTTGCTCGGTTTTTGACAGTAATCTGGAAGTATAACTTACTACTTTCTTTTGACCATTTTGGTCCTCTTGAACTAAACAACTTCCAATCCCAAAAGATGAAGCATCGGCCGAAACAATAATTTTCTTAGAAGGATCGAAATACTCTAAACATGGACTTTCTTGTAATAAATTTTTGATTTTTATAAAACTTTGATTTTGTGCTGAACCCCAATAAAACTCTACGTTTTTCTTTAACAAAGACGTTAAAGGTTCTAGAACATGAGAACGGTTTGGTATAAATCTGCTCGAAAAATTGACCATACCCAAAAATCTTAAAAGTTCATTTTCGTTTTTAGGTACAGGAAAATTTACAATGACTTTGATTCTTTCTTGATCTACGGATATACCGCTACTAGATATAGAATGCCCTAAAAAGTTTAGGGATTCTACGCCAAAAATACATTTTTGTTTATTTAAGGTTATACCTTCTGCCTGAATACGCTTCGAAACCTCAAAAAGAATTTCGTTGTGCTTCTCCATAGTAGGCGCGTGTATCAATATATCGTCTATATGAGAAATGACACCTTCTAAGCCATTTAATACTCTACTTAACAGCATTGTAAAGTATTCTGGCGCGCAAGTAATACCAAAAGGTAATCTCTTAAAAATATAACGCCCAAAAGGAGTGATAAAGCAAGTTAAGTCTTGACAATTTTTATTTAAACGGATTTGGTAAAATCCAGAGGTAGTGTCTAGGCGACTAAAATATTTGGAACCTTGAACTAGTGCAAGAATCCTTTCGACTTTACCTATTGGAAAATGCGTGGGTAAAACTGCTTTATTTAACTTGGTATAATCTACACATAGTCGAATTTTATCATTTTTACGAACTATTACTATTGGACTGACCCACGGTATATGATAAGTTACTGGTTCAATTATATCAAGTTTTTTCAATCTTTCTAATTCTCCTTTGAGTGGTTTTAAAAGTGGTATCGGTACTACTCGAGGTACTGACTGGATAAAAGGTTGAACTTCTTTATTAATTTTAATATCCATTTCAGTTTTGAATGTACCAATATTTTGAAATAATTTAGGAAAGGTTTTTTTCAAATCAGATTGTTTGAATTTAACTGGATATTATTTAATTTAGATTCAAAATTATCACCAAACTGCAGAATGCCTAATTTTTTTATCTCTGATCTACCTAAAATAGGTTTACAGAGTTGTTCTATAATGTAAATATCAGTTTGACACTTTTTATTAAACCCACATAAAGTAGCCTACAAAGTACCCAAAACATTTAAATGTTCTCCTGAAGGGCCTGTTACAATTTTATTTGTCCTATACAGAGATTGAAGTACATCTTCATTTAAACTTTTGACAGGAATACATGTGATATCTGCACCCAAATCTACCATAAAATTAAACTTTTTATTTATATTTGTGATTTTAAGTGGTACTACCCACTATTTTTCTGAAATATTATTGATTTGAATCGATCCTAAAAATTATTAATCGAATTATTGCAATTACTACAATTTAAGCAACTATCATTATCGTTTGTGTTAGTACTGTTAGTATTATCTAAATCACCAGCTTGAATATATCTGACCTTAGTACTACGGCAAACTACTGCCCAGTGACCATGTTTCTGGCAGGATCTGCATGTCGATCGACTTGCAGGGCATTGCTCTCTTGCATGGAACACTAATCCACAAAACTGACACTTCTTCTGGTAATTATCCGCACTTCTCCCTCCGTTCGCGGAAAAAAAGTTCTTCTTGGCAACACCGCTCTGATGCAATCCCCCGCGGAAAGAGTCTGTTTTGCCCGAATAGCCGGTCGGAGCCGAAGCGCGCGTTTTTACACTTGCCACAGTTGACATCATCTCGTTTCCCGTTCCCGCGCGCCGTTCGTGATAACGAACTTTATTGTAATTCCTTGCTCTGATTCGCTTGGAGCTCAGCTTGTTTTGCTTCAAGAATGCACTCACTGAGGGTTAACGAAGCTTTTAACTGGAGCCTTTCGCTAGTTCTGCGATCTTGCATTCATACAACGATTCTGTCTCACCGACCTTATAATGGAGATCGGTGTTCTGTCTCGGGTCTCGGATTAATTCCTCATTTAACGTACTGTATTGGCAATGTTCTGCTAGGGAATGCAAGCCTGTAATAAAATTCTCTATCCACTCCCCCGGTTCTTGTGTCCTGGTATTAAATTTGTACCGCTCGAAAATTATATTCCGACGGGGTATAAAATGATTTTCGAATGCAGTCAATATTTCTGCAAACGTTACCGGTTGAGGATTGAACTGTAACAAAACTTCTTCAGCTTCTTCGCCTAGAACATACATAAGAATGTTGATCTTTTCTTCGTCAGATTTGATGTTTTGTCCAGACACAGACAAAAACCTCTCAAACCTTTTGCGCCACTGTGGCCACGCCTGGGGCACTGTTAAATCAAATTTGCTTGGTGGAGACACCGGCACTGATAAAGACTGGACCACTGAGGCAGTTTTTGTAGCCTCGGTCGCGGATGCTGTGGTAGTCATTTTGCAATCGGATTAAGAAAAGCCACCATGTATTGTTACTGATAAATAATACCTAGTTCGTTTAGAATACTCGTGCTTTATTTTAATTCACGCGTTACAATCTCACGTCAACTATCAATTATCAACTAACTGATGACATTTCACCTGGCAGTAGACAACCTTCAAAAATAGTGTTGCCAACTACTACTAATAATAAAGTCCTGACAGAACACCTATTGGGGCTCAAGAACTAACCAAGTGCTAACCCAAACTAACCCAAGACATACCCAAAATCAAGAAAAAACTGTTTAGAAACATAATCTTAAAAAAAAGAAGAAAAAGCAACAGGGTTTAAATCCGGGCCGTCCAGGTGAGACCCAACCATCTAAACCTCTCGACCATGAGAGCTCTTGTGACAAATTGATTGCATCATGAAGACATATTGTAATACGAGATGGATCGACCAACAGGAGAGGTCGATTTTCACTTTGTCGCCTACGCCTGTAAAGGATCTTAAAAGGCAAAGTATTGCGCTCTGAGGCACTCCCGCATTAATGGTGAATGTGTCTGAGATGTGTCCATCAACCGCAGCGTGTAGAGATTGGTTCCTAAGGAAACTGGCAACCCAGCTGCACAGAGACGCTGGCAGTTCGAGGGACGGCAGTTTGTTGAGCAATCCGTCATGCCAAACTCTGTTAAATGCCTTCGAAATATCCAACACAATCGCTCGAGATTCTCCATAGCTCTCATGCGTGACATAGGCCAATATATCTCCTGTCAATCTCTGTTTGCGGAAGCCGTATTGGTTATCGCTAATTATTCTGTTGGTCTCGAGGTACTCTAGTAGTTGCTGATTGATTACACGTTTCATGACTTTGGAGATTAGTGGAAACAAGGCAATTGGGCGATATTTTGAAGGCGTGGTTTTCTTGCCTCTTTTGGAACAGGTTTCACTCGAGCGACTTTCCAAAAGATGGGTAAATCCCTTTTCGATAAGACAGAGAAAAACTCTGGAAGAAATGGGTGTTAGTTCGTTGGCCCAGTTCTTTAACACGATGGCAGGTATTCCATCCGGCCCTGATGCCTTCTGCGTATCTAGCTCTTTGAGGATTTTACGAATGTCACGGTGGTGAAACTTCTGTCATGGTAGTGTTGATGTTGAATATGGTATAGAGAGCCTTGCCATGGGGACGTTCAAGGTAGAGTGTGATGCAAACATTTCCGCGAGCATGTTTGCTTTTTGCTTAGCTATAGTCGTCGTGACGCCACGTTCGTCTGTCAAAGGTGGAAGAGACGGTTTTGTAAAGCTATTACTTACTGCCTTTGCTACCGACCAGAAATTCCTGGAGCCACTGGGGCATTGCAAAAGTATATACCTGATCCTTTGATTGTGTTTGTCCTTAGTTTCGTCAATCACACGTTTGCATTCGTTTCTCACTTCGGTAAAATAACTGCGACTTTCAGCGATCTGATTTTGCTGCCAGTACTTGTAGGCTTGTTGTTTCCTACCTACGGCTCTTTTGCATCTTCTGTCAAACCAGAGCTTTCCTTTTGATGGTAACTTGATGGAATTTGGGATGGATGCTTCCATTCCTGAGGAGATTACTTGCGTAATCTCTTCGCAACATACCGACGGGTTGTTAGTGCTAAAGCAGACGTCCAGCCAAGGAAAATCGATGTAGAACTGTCTCAGATCCTTCCAGTGTGCACAATTGTAATGCCAGATTTTACGAGGCAATGGTGGATCCTTCTGTAGGAGTGGCAGTTCACAAACCGTTGTAATAAGTTTGTGGTCGGAAGTACCTAATGGCGGACCAACTGTAATTGTGTACTGCTCAGGATTTGTGGTTAGAAAAAGTTCCAGGAGGGCGGCAAATTCGCCCCTCTCTACAAGTTGAGTAAGCCCATAGCTGACGGCAAATGCTTCAGCCCCTCTACCGTCGTTGTCGGTCTTGTTGTGATGCTTAAGCAAATTGGTGTTATGGGTATTGAAATCTCCCAGAACGATTAATATGTAAATAAACCATAATCATACCCCCAACTTTGACTTGAAAAGGATTATGCAAGAAAAGTATGTGTAAACATTTCAAAAACCAACCTTATCAGTTGTGGGTGTAATTTTAAAAAAAAATCGATGAATATTGAAATAGGTCTAATTAGATGGTCAACTGTGAGCTGGCAAAGATTAACACTTGCTTTGTTTCAAGAAACTTATTTGTAAAGGTAAATATTCCATAAATTAATGTGATGAGTTTAAAGTGTAATTTAAGAGAAGTTCAGTTATATTAAAATTTATTGTTTAAAACTGTAGATGAGCGAAAATTTTTGGACCTTGTAACCAGCTCATTCAGCTGGTCCATATTCCCGACTCACTCAGCGGTTTATATTTTTTTATAGAAGGCGTGGGTCGAAGTCTTTAGCAGTTAGAGTAGGGCGCCACTAGATTTTTTGTTGCACGGAATTTATTAATTATTAAAGCTTCCTGAAAATAAAGTAATAAAATATGGAAAAAATACCCTATAAATGAGCGTTGCGAAAATTTGTTATTTAGACTAGAATATCTTGACCGCAGTTCACCAAAATAAACATCAGGATTGCAAATAAGTTGTTTATTAAAAAATAATAAACTTACACCACTTGTGTAGGACAATTATTAAACCTATCTCAAATCAATTTGACGTTCTAAACACTTTTGGTTAAATATATGATTATCTTATTTTATATCACACCAATAATACTAGGATGATAATTACTTGCTATTCTACGTTATAGCTAAGATTCTTATTAATATTTTAATATTACCGAGTTTTTAGTGTATAAATAGAAAGAGAAAATCTATGTAGGTATAATGGAATAAATATCAGCCCAACCACTCTTAAACCAATCCCGTGGCAGTTAGAATAAAGGTAAACCTTTTGAAAATTCCTCAAAAATACCAAATCAGTAAATTAACCTCTGAGCTCAAGTTGCAGTAGGTCCGATATCAAGGATGAATTAAATTTGCAAATTTTAGTTAGGTGAAATAAGTTTCTGCCATGGACTTTATAACCAAGTACAGTAAAATTAACTAAATCAGTTATTCTGATAATAGCCAAATGAAATCTCTAGCTAACTAAAGACAAAATCACTTAAGGTAAGCTCGACAAACAAGATAGCTAGGTCAGTAATAGTATAGTATATTGTGTAACTAGGAGGAAAAGTAAAACATTCCTGGACGATTGTGGACAGGAGTCCAGGAATGTGCTTTTCCTACGAGTTGCACATACTATTTTTTATCCGATCGGAATTAGTTATAATACGTATTTATAAAAATAGAGCCAAACATTACTCTAAATAAAAACGGTGTTTTAAATTTAAACTTAACATAATACCAAGTTTTGAATCGAGCGAGCTTGGAGTTTATTACGTAACTACGGAAACCACAGCTAATTGTTACTTTTGATAAACGTCAGATCATTAGATAAAATAAAATAATAAAGATACATTATACTTTTTGTATGTAGGTACCCCAGAATTAGATCACATTCTAACACACACTGTGGTACGAGAGCATGTTTGCCATATTTCCTTATTAATCAGGGAATTTAACTCTCAGGTAGGTATATTTTGTTTGTAAATAGCACTTACTATTTTAAATTTATTGCACCATGTTACATTTGTTATTCTATATATACCTAATTTAAATCTACATTAGTTAACAAAAAAAACATACGTAATTACCTACTTTAGAATTTGAAATATTGTCATCAAGCATGCGGGGAATTTCTATGAATAAAAGTGGCAATGTCGCGTGGCTGCCTCGGCTACGTCTCGTCTACTTTCGGCCGATTCCGGCCGAATAACAACATGGCGTACTAGTCGTAGTAAAACGGCATGTTTTGATTCTGTTACTATCGTGTGGTCTTCTTTAGTGCTTTGTAAGACTTTTTGTGGCAAATTAGTGTTTAATACTTTATCATGGTTCATCATTGTAGAGTTTGCAAGAAAACAAGTCGGAATTTTCCAAAACTTTTGTTTCATCGGTGAGTATTAAAATGTCATTTCATTGACGTCGCACGAGGGCCATACAAATCAATAAAATAATGCATGTGTTTCTAGTTCAAGTACAAGTAGATGACAATTAGCTTCTAATAACACTTTACAAGTTTATTATAACTGGAAATCAAAAATAAAACTAATCTAGCATAATTGATATTTTCGTCTTTCATCTACACGAGTCCTACCGCCTGACGAGTCCTAGGCTTGTGCGCGCATTATAAACACACTTCTGAAAACTGGATGATATATTGGTTATAAATACTTTTAAAACCTTGCCATCTACTTTACTGGACTGGTTTGGGGACCATATATATGAATGTTCCGTTAAATTGCCATGGAACCGAATTAATAAAATTAGTGTTAACAAATTATTTTAAAATCAGGATACATTATGAAACTTAAAAATCTTGATATCGTCTCAGAAATCAAGAGTTAGAAGTCTACTTACAAAAGCTGTCTTATTTAGAAATGAATACACTTCTGTATACTTATTAGTTATTCAACTAGGTTGTTTAAATAAGCGTTGTATACTTAAAATTAAATTTCAGGAGTTAAAAACTTGTCAAAAATGTTCCAAAATAATTTTGCCCAGTATTCTCTTAATCTCTATCTTTGCTTTGTTTTGTTCTTTTGAGTTTTTTTTATTGTTGTGATTATTATTTTTAATTTTTCAATAGCGAAATCAGTAGTCCTACTCCATTTAATTATTGGGACATTTTAAACGCCATTAGAATGTTAAAAACTGCAATTTTACATCTATTTCGATAAAAGTATGTATATACTATCCTAAATGACCGATTTTATTTAGTATTATGGTGTATTGCAATATGTTTAATTTTTAATTAATAAAAATTCAGAGTCCCTCGCAAAGATGCAACCGGGAGGATATTGAAAATGATGAATAAAAAAGCTAAAATGTGATTTGTGTTATAATTCAAATAGTTTTTAAAAGCAGAGTTTAAAAAAGTAAATATTTTGTATATTTACGAGTGTTTATAATATTTTTAATTAAAGAAATGCATTTTTAAGATTAATATTAAAGATAATCATAATTAAAAAATAAATAAATAAAGAAAGATGCAGATATGAAAACCTAAAAAATTACCCTCTACTTATAGATAGGAAATTATATTAATATATAATTATCTATAACATTACTGTAATATTTTTAACCTGTTCCGATTCGTTTTAGCCCGTTTTGGTGCCTTTGGTTATTTTTAGTCATTTTCGGTTTGTCTTTCAAACAATTTTCGGTTAGTTTCAGTTAGTTCAAATTTATTTTAGCCATTTGAACGGACTTCAATACGTAATAATCAAATTTAAGATTTTTGGTTAGTCCCCAAAATTCGGTTCGTTTTGGTTAGTTTTAACTTACTTTTAAGTTAGTCATTCAATCAACTTTCGGTTACTTTCAGTTAGTTCCAATTTATTTTAGTCATTTGAATTGGTTCCGATACCTTATCACCAACTTAAATGTTTTGACTAATTTTAGTTAGTCGCCGAAATTCGGTTAATTTGGGTTAGTTTCGAGGTACTTTAATATTTTTAATGTTCCGATACGTTTTGGCCCTTTCGGTGTTTTTGGTTACTTTTAATTAGTTTTGGTTAGTCGTTCAATCAACTACCGGTAAAGTTCAGTTAGTTTTAATATATATTAGTCATTTAAACCGGTTCCGGTACGTTATATGCAATTTTAATGTTTTTGGTTAGTTTTGGTAAGTCGCCAAAATTGGGTTAATTTGGGTAAGTTTTAAATTACTTTAAAATTTTTAATCTGTTCTGATATCTTTTAGCCCGTTTGGTGCTTTTATTCACTTTTGGTTAGTCATTCAATCAACTTTTGATTACTTTCAGTTAGTTCAAATTTATGCCGGTACGCTATAAGCAATTTTCACGTTTTTGGTTAGTTTTGATTAATCAGCAAAATTCGGTTAATTAGGGTTAGTTTTAATTTACTTTAACATTTTTAATGTGTTCTGATAGGTTTTAGCCCGTTTTGCTTCTTTTAGTTAGTTTTGGTTATAGTCATTCAATCAACTTTCGGTTACTTTGAGTTAGTTCCAATTTATTTTGAACCGGTTCCGATACCTTATGACCAATTTTAATGTTTTTGGTTAGTGTTGGCTAGTCGCCAAAATTCAGTTTATTTGGGTTAGTTTTAACTTACTTCCATATTTTTAATCTGTTCCTATACGTTTTAGCCCGTTTTGGTGCTTTTTGTTACTTTTGGTTAGTCATTCAAAATACTTTCGGTTACTTTCAATTAGTCCCAATTAATGTTAGTCATTTAAACCGGTTTCGATACGTTATAATCAATTCTGTGGCTGCGCGTGCCAGAGTTTTGGTGTTCGGAATTGTCGATACCTTTTTTTCATACCAGTTTTGATACTCAATCAGTCTGACAAAAAAATTGGAAGTATAGAGCTTTATTGACTTTTAATCTTTTATAATTTAATATCCCTCTAAAATATTAATAAAGACTTTTCAGTACATTTAAATAGCATTCCTACTCCAGACAATAAAATGTATATTATGTGCGAAAAAATTCGTTTCCAAACTTGAAAATTATCGGTCTCAAATTTCCTGATATTTCAATATCCAGATTTAATTTAAGAATCGAACTCTATAAGCGACCCACAAATTCCCATTTTTAGTTTTTGCGTAATCGATTTAGATTTGAATTTTGGTGAGAGAAAAAATATTAGTTTGTTTACCCACTAGCCGCTTGCTGTACCACAGTTTCATTGATAAATACGCACGTCACAGTCTGTAGTTTACGATGCAGTTTTCTAGAAAATTATGAATGACAGACTTTGTCTTTTTAAGTAAGTAGTCTTAGGTCAGATCTAACAAACAAGGAGTTTGAATTTATTTGTATTTAATTGCAACTTTATTAAAAAATTAACAGTGACGACGAGTTTTGCGTTTCTGGTACACCACCAGAAATAGTAGAGGCAGCAAATACGGCGACGTTAAATTGGCTTCCACAGAAATCCAGGGATAAATATGAACTTGCATATATTTAGACGCTTCATGGATTATCGCCTAGCTAAAAATGCTAACTCATGTTCAGAAAACGTCGTTATTGCTTACTTCCAGAATTTATCTACAAAAATGAAAGCATCTACATTATGGGCCAATTATTCAATGGTGAAGTCAACTCTTATTGTTAAAGATAATATAGATATATCAAAATACCAAAAGTTACGTGCCTCTTTGAAACGCGAGTCCGATGGTTATAAAGCAAAGAAGTAAAAAATTTTTACCAAGGAACAACTCGAGCAATTTATTTTAGAAGCTCCAGATGATAAATTTTTGATGACTAAAGTAAATAATAAAATGTTTGCTTGAAGTTTGTAGACAATGCTTGTTCTTGAAAAAATTGTTAAACTCGATAAAAATGCGCATTTTACATCGTTTTTTGATGGCGCAAACCTATATTAACCAATATTTATATTATACAGGGCGTTCTAAATCAGCGACCGTTTATTAAATAATTATCCCTGGCCTAAATCTTTACTATATGGGCGGACGCTAAATTTTGCGTTTCTTGTACAGGGTTATCCAACGAGTACTAGACAAGGCGATTTTTTTACTTTCCCAGTACTTTTATAAAAAAAAAACTGAAATAGCCATCTTATGTAATTTTCTCCCGCGAATTCGGATATGTTCAGCAAAAAACAATTGAACATCAAATAAAAGTGCTAGGGGTCACTTTGATATTTTTTTAAATTAGATGCCATGTATATTATTGCATATTTGGATTGTGCGAAAAAGTCTAGACATGAATAATGTCTAATACCTATCTCTAACGGTTTTTGAAATATTGACAGTTGAAAATCGGCCATTTACCAAGTTTGACAGCTTGTAAAATCTAAACGGCTAAAGATAGAACAAAACGGTTTGCACTTTCCTATATTGGTTTTTCATAAGCTATCGTATGACACTAACGTTTTATTTAACCAGAGGTTAAATTTATCCGGGATGTAAAAGCGAACCCAAAACAGGCAAAGACCACTTGTTTATCAATCTCATAGACCACAGGGTTGGTCGGCGTCATAGACTAAACAAACAATAAACACACCTTGTTTGTTTGGTAAGCTGTGCAATATACATATATAGGTACGTAATAAAACCAATACGGCGCGGCGAGGCGCCGAACAAGAAGTCTGATATAGTTGTTAAGCCGTAAAACGAAGCGGCTCAGACCCCGCACAGTTTGGCAAAGATGTTATTTCTTATTTCCATTGCTGAATTAAATGGATCGCCAAAGAGCATAATAATAGACTGGTGGGGGAGGCGATTTGCGTCCTACATTAGACACGGATTGCGTCTAGTTTAGGAGCGGTAAATTTAATACATTGCCCCAAATAAACCCACCAGATGCAAAAGGTCGGCAAATCCCTCGCCAGACAACTTTAACCTTGACGTGGCGGTTATACGCGGCCTGCACCAAATAATCTGGGTATGATTATAGAATTGTTCTTCAATAGTTGGTCTGCACCAATTAAATGAAAACGTGTTTTGTTGGTGGACCTTCTTTTTTCCCAACAGGCGGTCATGGAAATCTTGAGTTATTATGGCTGCGCTGACTTTTTTACAGAAATTCCCCTAATACGCTTTAATGTATGCCGGTTTAAGGTTATTTTAACTTTGAAAATGTTTCTGTTATTCTAATATAGGGCCTCAAATCGTGAAAGTGCATGCTACATTTGCCACATACGCGTGAGAGATCGTGTTAGTTTGTTTATTTAAACTTAAATTTGATCATATCGGTATCGGAATCGGTTCAAATGACTAAAATAAATTGGAACTATCTGAAACTAACCGACATCGACAGTTGATTGAACGACTAACCAAAACTAGCCAAAAGTAACCAAAGGCACCAAAACGGGCTAAAACGTATCGGAACAGGTTACAAACATTTAAATAAGTTAAAACTAACCAAAACGAGCCAAATTTTAAAGACTAACCAAAACTAACCAAAAACATTAAATTTGATTATAACATATTGGCACCGATTCAAACGACTAAAATAAATTGAAACTAGCTAAAACTAACCGAAAGTTGATTGAATAACTAACCAAAACTAACAAAAAGCAAATAAAAGCACCAAAACAGGCTAAAATGTATCGGAACAGATTCAAAATATTAAAGTAAGTTAAAACTAACCCAAATTAACCGAATATTGGCGACTAACCTAAACTAACCAAAAACATTAAAATTGGTTATAACGTATCGGAACTGGTTCAAATGACTAAAATAATTAAAAACTAACTGAAATCAACGGAAAATTGATTGAGCGACTAACCAAAAGTATCCAAAAGCAAGAAAAAAGGCTAAAACGTATACACAGATTAAAAATATTAAAGTAAGTTGAAACTAACCCAAATTATCCGAAGTTTGGCGACTAACTTAAATTGACCAAAAACATTTAAACTGGTTATAACCTATCGGAACCGCTTCTAATGACTAAAATAAATTAAAATTAACTGAAATTATCCGAGAATTGTTTGAACGACTAACCAAAACTAACCAAAAGACCCAAAAAGAGCTAAAACATATCAAAACAGATTAAAAGCATTAAAGTAAGTTTAAACTAACTTAAATTAGCCGAATTTTGGTGACTAACTAAAATTATCCAAAAACATTCAAATTGGTTATAACGTATCGGAACCGGTTCAAATGACTAAAATAAATTAAAACTAACCGAAAGATGATTGAATGAGTAACCAAAACTAATCAAAAATAACGAAAAGCACCAAAACGGGCTAAAACGTGTCGGAATCGGTTATAGAAATTAAAGTAAGTTTAAACTAACTAGCACGAGCCATATTTTGGCCACTAACCAAAAGTAACCAAAAACATTAAATTTGATTATAACGTATCGGAGTTGGTTTAAATGACTTAAATAAATTGATGCTAACTGAAACTAACCGACAGTTGATTAAACGACCAACCAAAACTAACTAAAAGTAACCAAAAGCACCAAAACGGGCTAAAGCGAATCGGAACAGGTTCAAAATATTACAGCAACGTTATAGCTAATTATATATTAATAGATTTTCCTATCTACAGGTGGAGGGTAATTTTTTAGGTCTTCATATCCGCACTTTTTTTAATTATGATAGTGTTTCATATTAATGTTAAAATGAATTTCTTTAATTAAATATAGAATTATAATCACTCGTGTTTGTATTTTTACTTTTTTAAACTCTGCTTTTAAAAACTACTTTAATTACAACACAAATCATATTTTTGCGTTTTTATTCATCATTTTCAATGTCCCCCGGTTGCATCTTTGCGAAGGACTGTGAATTTTTGTCAAGCAAAGTTTTCGATGTGAATAATATCTTTTTTTGAGGCATTTCTATATGCGGTTTGAATTTGTTTAAAGAAAGATTTTCTGGATTTACTTGAAAGAGTAGGGAGCGAGGGCGTTTAAATTGGCCGCAAGGTCAAGGACAAGGTCATTTCTGTGTCAGTGTCAAAATGTATTTTTTGACACTTTCGTAAGCAATTTTGCCAACCTATTGGGCCGCGCCTAGACCAAAGATCGCCCGGGGGCTAGCAACGTTTTTTGCACCCCTTGTCATAAGAAAGTAGCTAAAGAAAAAATTTTGCTGGTTTAGACTAGGGATATGATTTTGTTTTTACGAAAACAGAATTCACATAAAAAAGCACATTTAGAATAAAAAAGATTATTTTAATTACTTATATAGCTACATTTTAATATTATACAAGATGTTTCAGTAAGGGTGGCCACCGGCCATATCTCGGAAACTAGGTATTTATTTATTCCAGAAATTTTGAAAATAATGTTACTACTAAAAAAAATCATAGTGGGCCTTAATTTTTATTTTTTTAATCTGCAACTTTGATACGAAGTACAATTTTTGAATATCTACATCTTAAAGCAAATCCTGTCAAAATCCGTTAATTTGGGTTAGTTACTTATTTTAATACCTTTAATCAGTTCCGATACGTTTTAGCCCTTTTTGGTGTTTATGGTTACTTTTGATTAGTTTTCGTTAGTCATTCAATCAGCTTTCGGTTAGTTTTAGTTATTTTTAATTTATTTCAGCCATTTGAACCGGATCCGATACGTTATAACCAATTTTAATGTTTTGGTTAATTTTAGTTAGTCGCCAAAATTCGGTTAATTTGGGTTAGTTACTTATTTTAATACCTTTAATCAGTTCCGATACGTCTTAGTCCTTTTTGGTGTTTATTGTTACTTTTGATTAGTGATTCAATCAGCTTTCGGTTAGTTTTAGTAAGTTTTAATTTATTTCATACATTTGAACCGGATCCGATAGGTACGTTATAACCAATTTTAATGTTTTGGCTAATTTTAGTTAGTCGCCAAAATTCGGTTAATTAAAGTTAGTTTCAACTTACCTCAATTTTTTTAATATGTTCCGATATGTTTTAGTTATTTCTGGTGCCTTTGATTAGTCTTGATTTGTCGTTCAACCAACTGTCAGTTAATTTCATAGTTATAATTTATTTTACTTAATCATTTTAACCAGTTCCGATAAGTTATAAACAGTTTTTGGTTATTTTTGGTTAAGCACCAAAATTCGTTTAATTTGGGTTAGTTTTAACTTACTTAAATATTTTTAATGTATTTCGATACGTTTTAGCCCGATTTGATGCTTTTGGTTAGTTTTGGTTAGTCGTTCAATCAACATTAGGTAAAATTCAGTTAGTTCCAATTTATTTTAGTCATTTGAACCGGTTCCTAGACGTTATAAGCGTTTTTAATGTTTTTGGTTAGTCACCTTTGTTGATTTTGGTTACTTTTGGTTAGTTAGTCGTTCAATGAACTTTCGGTAAAGTTCAGTTAGCTTTAATATATTTTGGTCATTTGAACCGGTTCCGGTACGTTATAAGCAATTTTAATGTTTTTGCTTAGTTTTGGTTAGTCGCCCAAATTCGGTTAATATGGGTTAGTTTTAACTTACCTTAACTTTGTAATCTGTTCTGATAAGTTTTAGCCCGTTTTGATGCTTTTAGTTACCTTTGGTTAGTTTTGGTTAGACATTCAATCAACTTTCGGTTACTTTCAGTTAGTTCCAAATTATTTTAGTCACTTGAACCGGTTGCGATACGTTATAGTCAAATTTAATGTTTGTGGTTTATTTTCGTTAGTCGCCAAAATTCGGTTCGTTTGGTTAATTTTAACTTACTTTAATTTTGTAACCTGTTCCGATAGGTTTTAAGCCCGTTTTGGCGCTTATGGTTAGTTTTGGTTAGTGGTCCAATCAGCTTTCGATTAGTTTCAGTTAGTTCCAATTTATTTTAGTTATTTGAACCGGTTCCTATACGTTATAATCAAATTTAATATTTTCGGTTAGTTTTGGTTAGTCGCCAAAATTCGGTTCGTTTTGATTAGTTTTAACTTACTTAAATTTTTGTAACCTGTTCCGATACGTTTTAGCCCGTTTTGGTGCTTTTGGTTAGTTTTGGTTAGTCGTTCAATAAACTTTCGGTTAGTTTCAGTTAGTTCCAATTTATTTTAGTCATTTGAACCGATTCCGATACGTGATAATCAAATTTAGGTTTAAATAAACAAAATAACACGATCTCTCACGCGTATGACGTCATGAATGTGGCAAATGTAGCATGCACTTTTTCACGATTTAAGGCCCTACACTAGGAAATGAGAAACATTTTCAATGCAGAATTGATTGGTTAAAACAAAAATTTCGATATCATAATAATAATAAAAAAACCATATGTGGCCAATATTCTGGCGGACACTGTATAAATACAAATTTTAGTTTAATAAGTATCTATGTTGCTATGACAACACTTTTACCTCCGCCGGCGGAAAAGTGAAAAGTAAAGCTCCGGCGGACGAAAAACGAAACTTCACGGCCGCCTACACAGTCGAGTAATGACGGATTTACTGACGTTTGAAGAAAAACAACATTTATACATACCTTTCAGGATCGCGGGGTAATTTAAATAATGATTTTTCGCCACTGCTTCTAGTAGAACAATTAAAATAAAGGCACTTATAACCAGTCATTTTTAACAAAAATAAAATAAAGATAAATTATTTTTCGTAACGCTCTCGGACTAAACCACAAGACTCGCGTGGCTCGCGTTTAGAATCACACTAGAGCTTGCCCTGACTATATTTCTTCGGATGGATGGCCATCCCAAGGATGCGGAGCTTTAAATTAATTCTTGTTTCATGCGTTAGGCGGGAGGTTTCGCGTCTGGTGTGGGTTTATCTGGGACATTGCATTGTAAGTCTTTGAATGGTTTCGTCCAAAGACATTTAACCTAAAGAGACGGGACAAATGGCTCTTTGTTTTCCCCCAACATTGAGTCACATTCTAAGGTCGATAGACGTAGCGTTGCCAAATTTAAAGTTTACGAGTTACTGTAGGAAATGACCCAGGAAATAGCCAATAAACAAGTAAAAAAACGAGACACCATACCTATTGATTTGTTTATTCGATGCTGTCATCATATAAACATACTTTTTTCATAATAAATTATAACACTAAATAGCTATTTTCCCCGTTTTTGATCCATCAAAAACCGGTTCTGAAGTTCTTACATGCCAATCTGGCATTGCCGCTTCCCTTGGTTCCGCCTTGTTTTACCCCCAAAATATTTATAGTATGGGAGTAGTAAAGTAAGTGTACCAATAGATTGAGAGCATTGAAGGTCGACGGCCGACGGCTGTTCCCCGTTCGAAGTATATATACTAAGTTTGTAACGTTTCAAAACCAGTGAAGGCACTGCTGTAAATATGTTTATCTACTTTAATTATATTATATACCTAATCCGGGTACTTCCGATGTTTAAAATAAATAAAACATATATTTTTAAGTAGGTCTGATTGTTTATTAATACAATAGCTTTATTATAGAAATACCTTAACAATTTACCGGTTTAGCAAATAAACCAATTACAGACAATTTGATTGATCTGCCCTAAATAAAGTCATCTTCCAACATTACTAAAAAATACTCTAGATTTAATCTTTTTTACAAGTTTTATTTACTTTCACCTGTGGGTCTGTCTGTAATCAAATCTTGCAAGCTGAATTAGAACTACTTCTAAATGTCCGATTGGCTTCAAATTTGGTACACGTTTATAGTTCCGATGACAATACAATAAGGCGAGAATACACATGAAAGTAAAATAGCATGCCAGTGTCCAGTAAATTGTACGCTAACTACTTGTCTTTGGAATGCCAAAAATAACATTTCAGTAAAATGGCATGGCAACGAAGTCATTCACACACATTTCGACACGACTTGCATGCTTTTCTCCCTCCCCACCCCCACGCGCTCGACGAAATCGCACTACTTGCACAGAAAAATCAAACGTCTTACGATCTACTGGCGTGCTATCTTCTAGCGTGCTTTTTAACTGGCAGCGAGAGTCACACCAAGCTTTTATACCATATAAAAATGTTCAATGTAGCAAAATAATGGGTTTGATTTACTTCAACATTTTTTTTCTTTTTAGTGCATTTAAATAAAAGCTTGTTTTAATTTTTTTTACGTTTATTTATTTCTAGATATACTAGTTTATTTATGAGATTTTTTTCAGTGTAGTAGCATATATAATGAAATAAAAATATATTTTTAATAGGTATTTAATAGAAGAAAATAGTTATTAAGCTATTTTTTGAATATATGTATGGTCATTAACCAGATATTTGTCATATTTATATGTTTTTAAATAAAATTTGTATGCTTCAGTTCCTTTTTACTTGTCCCAAAAATAATGATAACCAATTTATTTTTAGGCTAGCAGTGGGATGAGTTAATTTTTCGTTTAACCATTGAGAGCAGGAAAACCCTATGTGTCACAAAAACGTTTAAATCGGGATAAAATTGCGTATTTTTGGTATCTCATAAATTCCGTGTTCAAATTTGAAATTATTCAGGAAATAAGTTTTTGGAAATTCTATTTCAATATTAGCTGCTGAATAGTATATTATGCAATGACCATTCATTATCTCGGCTCATGTCATATTCTCATGCTTGGCTCTTAACAACTGTTAAATGTATATTAAATATACTTTTTCTACGAACATTAACCCTAAAATATATTAACCCTGCATTATAAAAATCTCTCGATTTTTCCAAACAATTATTTTTATACTTTTCCCCAAAATATCTTTTTAAGTTAAAAATCATTGCTTTTTGCTACCAGCACTTATTTGCTTACAGAAAAGCAGATAAGTATTTTACACACGTTCCTTTTAAAATTTCGTTCCAGCTCATGTGGAAAGTGACTTTTCCGCACTCGACTACATGCCTGAACTCCGCTATGTGTCTGTCGTTTGATCAACTTGCAGTCGCGTTCGGAAAAGTATCACTTTCCGCATTCATTAGCAAAATAACTATTTTGTGTTAACTAACCTTCAGAACCCATATCTAACCCAAATTAACTCAATATAACCCACACACTATAAATAAAACATAAATATTTTTTAAATAATGCACCCGAATAAATGCCATCATTTCAAATTAAACGTATTTACTTTATTGAAATTATTATTATGATGGACTCACGTTTTCAAATTCTACGTCTATGAACTGTCCTTGCTTTCGCTCAGGCGGGCGCGGGCAATGCTAGCTACATTTAGTAGTGGGGACGAAGTTTGCTCACGGCGAGGATTCGGCCGTGGTAAAAGTTTGTACATGATACATAAAAATATAAGGAGGCGGGACAATCGTTTTGTTGATATTTTTGCAAGATTTCGGATTTTTATGAATGAGTTGTCGGGTCTTAGGTTAAATGTTTTTGGTTTCGTCTATGGTTTTAGTAGTATTCATATTATGCATTTCCTGGTACTGGCACGGTATAAATAAGTATACAGTTGGTTCACTGGAGACAAATTTACAATTTCGCCGACAGCGTTTGGCGACGGGGCGAATCCAGATCAGTCTGGTTCGTGGCCCACGATGGCCCTGCTACGAGAGAGTGTGCAAACGCCCTGAGATTGTGTACTTTCGCGTCGCGTTGTCTTATAATAACCGAGGAAAGCGCATCAGCGAATACTTTTTGAATCTCTCCCCACAGACTGCTCGCTGCTGCAGGTAGAGTACCTTTGACAAGGCTTCCCCTGTCAAAGTAGAGTACAATAGT
>MU189161.1:0-19395 GCA_016904865.1 Pissodes strobi | reverse complement strand
GTAGTAGATTGACTGCCGCGGCTGATAGTTCATAGCCGAGCGTAGCGAGGCTAGGAATTCAGCTAAGGCAGTCAATCTACTTTGCTGCCGAGTTGAACATATAATTTTTTCTCCGATTGTTTATAATGATATATGTATATTGTATATTTGCAAATTATTACAATTCCCACAATCTTTTTATTTTTCCTGTAGTGATAAATTAAGACAAAATTTGATAGAAATCGCAATTGTTGGAACGGTTGGTTGCTATGGAAATGTATATGTCCATAATAATTATAGTTTGACAACTTATGTCAAACGTTTTATTCCCATGGAGACTAATCACTTTGCTGCCTAGGCAGCAAAGTACTTACTTTGCTGCCTGGACAGGAAAAGTAACACTTTGCTGATTGATATGTGTCTGCAAAATTAATATTTGCTGTCAATCGGAGAAAAAATTATTTTTTACCGTGCTGCGGCTTTTGCGTTTGATGCAAAAACATCAAACGATTTTTGCTGAGTGGATCTACTCGATATTATTTGTACTCTGATACTGGTGATTCAAGTATCTTATTTGACATTAAATTACTATTATGACGGTATTTCCAAAATTAAGCATCAAACTAAAAATTGGGTCATCCAAGTGGGAATGAGAAAGTAATTTTTTGGTAGGTTTTAAAAACAACGCCGGAAATATATAAAAAATAAAAACCGCAAAATAACGTTTAATATTTACCACTGAATTTCAGTGGTAATTTTCTCCAAGTACTTATTGCTTTACATTTTCATGCAACTGATTCCCATCAATTGGAAATTGATTACAACATAAACAAAAACAAGAAATTATATTATAGAAATCAAAAAGCGGCTAAGTCTTTTCGATTTTCTTCGAAATTGATACCTTGTTTAAACGATATTTCGATGTTGCCAAACCGTAACTTTAGTTTCACCATAAACGTTTTCACCCAGTATTCAAGAATACGATTTCGTCGTATAACCACTTCGTTGAGTGAAATATATCTGGTGAAAATTTTCACCACATTTTAAGAAATTGGCCCCAGTGACCATGTCTCTGGCAGGATTTGCGTGTCGATTTACTTGCAGGGCATTGCTCCCTTCCATGGAACACTAATCCACAAAGCTGACTAGTCTGGTAATTATCCGCACTTCTCCCTCCGTTCGCGGAAAAAAGTTCTGCTTGGCAACACCGCTCTGATGCAATCCTCCGCTGGGAGAGTCTGTTTTGCCCAAAGAGCCCCTCGGAGCCATTTACGGCTAGCCACAGCAGAGCATCCATTCGGCCCTCAGTGTACCCATGTCTTTGCGGTGCAATGAATTGCTTTCAAGTGCTCTGGTGGCGCAGTTGTTAGATGCTGTCTCTGTGATACGGCGACCCGGGTTCGATTCCCGTCGGTGTTTTAATTTTTTTTAAGGTTGTTTGCAAAAAGTTTTTTTTCTTCATTTTGGGCATGCCTTGGTTAGTTTTTGATGGTTGCGCCTCCGTAGCGAGCGAAGGGCAACGCGTGAAGTGAAATAATAGTCAACGTTTCATTGGTCTCATTGGTTGCCGTTCTGCGGCTAGACACGTCTCGGAGCCGAAGCGCGCGCTTTTGCGCCTGCCACAGTAGCATAGTTTATACTGTAACCGAATCAGTTAAACAACTCTCCACGTGTTTTGAAGCCAAGTGCTTCAAATAATAGGAGAGCTGGGGTTTCTTATTTTGCGCCTGCGCTCAATGAGTGAACGCTGCCTTTATAAATAAAGCATCAGTTCGGCATATATGTATGTCTCTTTTCAATAAGATACCGCCTGTAAGGAGAAAGAGATAGACATAGTGTCGGCGAGAATAAACCGTAAGAGCCATGACACACACAGCGGTTTTTGCCGAATCGGCTGCAGAGTCGGCGGCCATGACACACACAGCTGTTTTTGCCGCGGCGCGGCGCATGCATCAGATGGCGTGCCGAGGCGGCTAACAAGCAGCGACTCGTCAATCGCCGCCGTGTGTGTTTTTCCCCATTTGCAAAGTATATTATACGCGCCGAGTCGGCGTCCGACTCGGCAGCCGATTCGGCAAAAACCGCTGTGTGTGTCATGGCTCTTAAACGAGGCACGCAACAGGCTTGTATTGTGCTTGTATTCAAATGAGATCTCGATTATTGATTTTCTGCGCGGCGACAGGAAAAGTATGTTGATTGAAAAGGAACCGAAAAGCGAAAACTTACCGCATCTTGTCTGTTCGAGAGTCGGCTTTGTTTGTAGTGCTTTTTATGGACTGCTTTCGCAAATTTTGTGTATTAGATCCTAGTTCGACTCTATCCACGGCTCAGCTGGCCGTATATTTCAGACGTTTCCAACTTATAATGCGCATGCTCGAAATATGAGAATCGCATGAAAAAATAGAAATTTAATTCACTAACATCAAAAGGTGCCGGCTCAGAGTTGTATAACTGATTCGGATACGGTATAAACTGTGACAGTAGACCTCACCCCGTTCTCCGCCGTCCGTGATAACGAACTCTGTAATTCCTTGCTATGATTCGCTTGGAGCTCCGCTTGTTTTGCTTCGAGGATGCACTCACTGCGGGTTAACATAGCTTTTAACTGGATTCTTTCGCTGGTTCTGCGATCTTGCTGGAGTACCGTAAAATCCTTATGCTGAATACTCACCTGCGCGAATTTCGTCTTTTTTTGATTGTCATTTCCAGGTTTAATTATTTGTGGCGAAAAATTTAACGGGCGTCTCGCGACAGTCTTGATTTTGGCTGCCATCATGGTAAAAGCGTCTCCAACGCCATCTAGTGTAGGTGGCGTTGACTCGAGCGATTGCATTCGATGTCTTCGTGATGCAATCAATTGCGTATTAAGATCCTTTACACAAATAGAGCACTATGTAAAAATCGACCTCTCCTATTGGTCGGTCCGCATGGCCCTCCGCTCGCTACGAGGGCTCAAGAAAAGGAAACTAACCAGGTGCTAACCCAAACTAACCTAAGACATACCCAAAATTAAGAAAAAACTGTTTAGAAGAAACATAATCTTAAAATAAAAATAAAAAAAGCAAGGGGTTTGAACCCGGGCCACGGCACATATAACAACCAGCAGTATCACATCTTCTTTTTTCGCATCTGCGCAAGTCCGCGCGCAAGATAATCCTTGGTAGGAAATCCGTCAAACTGCCGCCAGCGGCGTCGTGTTTTTACGTCTGGTATTTATTTTATTGCTATTGGAGTTAAATCGAAACCATAGGCGTGTATTTGTCAAATATTTGACATTGTGAGAGGCGAACGTTGATTATGACATTGTGTAATGCAAAAAGCGATGGTGTTTAAGCAATAAGAACTTGTACAAACCAGAGATATTCTTCCAAGAAGAATTTCTTTAGATTTCCTGCTCATACAACAAGGTATACATATATTTCATAACCCATTGATATTTGAAATGTTATATTACGACTCTGTTAAAGGAAAATCATACTTATATATTTCAAATCCAGCCCTGACTTTTCCTACCCAACTGACATTAGCAAGGTCAAATTTAATTTTTCGCCTGACAGGTCGAGTAATATTGCTGGTTGTTATATTTGCCGTGCCCGGGCCGTCCAGATAAGAACCAGCCATCTAAACCTCTCGACCACGAGAGCTCTTGCCCCAAACTGATTGCATCACGAAGACATATTGTAATACGAGATGGAACGACCAATAGGAGAGGTCGAATTTTACATAGTGCTCTATTTGTGTAAAGGATCTTAAAAGGTCAATCGCTTTGCTGTAATATCAGTGATTTTGGTAATATTTATCTATGATTTGCAGCTAGAGCCTCGTGGTCGAGAGGTTTAAATGGTTAGGTCTCAATTCGGCGACTATCGACGGCGGCCCGGGTTCAACCCCCGTTGTTTTTTTTTTTATTTTTTTTACGGTTAAGTTTCTAAACAGTTTTTTTCTTGATTTTGGGTATGTCTTCGGTTAGTTTTGGTTAGCCCCTGGTTAGTTTCCTTTTCTTGAGCCCACGTAGCGAGCGGAGGGCCATGCGAAAAGTGAAATATTACTTATTGTAATACGTGCCAGTACTTTGAATGCACTTTTTACGAAATATTTTGCTTTGTTCATGGCCTGTTCATTTGGTCTGCTCACTACTCTAAGCGGCTTGGAGCAGGTGATCGATGTTCATTTGGCTCGAGCAGCTGATATTTTTTTGTTCGCTTGGGATGGAGCACTGTGAGATCAGTTAGATCATGCTCTACTTGCACCTAGTCTGGAGGTGGAGCAGTTAGATCAAAAGCAGAAAGATGACAGATAATCAACAAAAACCGCGGAATATAAAATAATATGCCACTTTTTAAATTTTGAAAGGCTGAAAGGCATCGTGGTCTTTTTTGAGAAAAATATCCCTATATATAAAATATCCTATTAACAAAAAGCGCGTTCATTTGGGGTAGCAAGGGAGGAGGTCGTCCGAGCAGGAAATATCTGCTTGGAGTGCAGTTATGGCATTTCGTGTTCTGCTCCAAGCTGATTTCTTTGATTTTCCGAACAGGTTGAGCAAAGCCAAATGAACAGGCCTTAACTAAAAACCAGGATATATTTAACAACTTTGTAGGTTTGTAACATTCGATCTTGATGGCAGCCAAAACCAAGACTGTCGCGAGACACTCGTAAAATTTTAACTTCGGCGGCGAATTCTATGTCATTATTGTCGATTTTGTTTTCATCATTTCATCGATAAAAAAACAATAACCATAATCAGAATTCTTAGGTGTACCTATATTAAATGGATTCTAATAATTATAATTTTTATACTTATGTGTAGGTTTTATTAGCCCTCCGTAGGTTTTATCATGCGATGTACCTTTTGAGTCTTTTTGGAAATTACCATAAAAGCAAAACAATTACACTAGCCAAAAGGCATCAAAGAAAAAAAAATGTGGGTGAGAACTATATTTTTTTGCGTTTAACTGATACCAGTAAGTTTTTTAATTATTTAAGAATGAGTCCAATTCAGTTTGACTTGCTCCTACATAAAATAATACACAATACGTGAAAAAAACAATAACAAACCGTCTCTGTGTTGGTTTTGGTTGGCGTCACAAAATTGCAGGGTTGCCAAATATATATGTCTGCGTATATTAAAAGCTAAGATTTATTCTAATTGAGTATTATATTTTTAAAATGAGATATCCTTTTTTTGTGTGTACACATTGAAAAATATTAATAGAAACTTTAAGACCATGAATAAAAATAAGCTAATTATTTGGCGAAATCAGTAAAGTTTATTTTCCTAATGCTGTTCTTATAAGTTAATTAATTATAAAAAATTTAAAAAGAACCAAAAAAAATAATAAAAAGTGTCGGAACGGGCAAAAGTTAAGGAAAAAAAAACTTTAAAAAATAAAAACTCAATTCCTAATATCTCTTTCAGAAGTTTCACTTCAATTGTGTGCTTATAAAGGTGGCACATAATTTTTCACAAAAAGTAATGTGGTCGCTTTACGATGCTATCAATGACAAACTTTCAAATCTAACCATTTTAATATTGTAACGCATTTTTGAAAGATTATTCTTATGCACTACCCTTCAATTTAGTAACATACAATATGGCGTGTTCTATTTAAAATATTATAGAAAAAGGCAATTAAATTGAGCATTTAAGGAAAACATTAAGTTACATAATTTTTATTGAAACGATCAAAATAGGTGATGATATGACATTAGATGTCATTACTATGACACTTTATTACTAAAAATATTAAAACAGAAAGGCATATAAAAACGCAAATAAAGACATTTTTGGCAATTTAAAAACGATAAATAACAGATTTGTATATTTAGTAATAAAAATTGAAATAATATTTCAAAAACATTTTGAATTATTTATCACTAAATCCGGAATTTGCAAACATTTTGTAGATTTAATTAATTCCAATATAACATTTGACACTCAAAGTCCCCTTTCCCCAACATTATATGTTATTAAATTATATTTGAGGCTACGTATATATTACACATTGAAAAATATTAATTAATACCATCAATAAAAATAAGCTAATTATTTGGCGAAATCAGTAAAGTTTATTTTCCTAATGCTGTGAATTTAAATATACTTTGTGTACATTATCACTTTTTTTGTTTTAATACGACCCTGTCTATCAATGGTTTATTTTATCGGAAAATGTCGATACGCCTTAATACGGCTCTGACTAAGACCCCCGAATGGATTTATGTCTGGCGACTATCCCATAACTCTCAGCATTCAGCTGTTTTCATGTACTTCGTGATGTAACAAATCGTTTGTATGCCTCTGATGGTCTAGAGATTTGCATGGTTAGCCTTCACTTCGGCAACGCGAGTTCAAACCCCATCGGTTTCTTTTTATTTTTTTTAAGGTTATATTTCTAAACAGTTTTTTTCTTGATTTTGAGTATGTCTTGGGTTAGTTTGTGTTAGCACCTAGTTAGTTTCCTTTTCTTGAGCCCCCGTAGCGAGGGCCTGTAAAAAGGAATTTAGGCATGGTGCTGAGAGTTATGGGATAGTCGCCAGACGTAAGTCCCGAATGGCGCCGTCAAGGTCAAATTTTCGTACTCTACTCTAATATTACAATGCGATCAACGGCGAGTCAGCCTGCCGATTGTTTATTATGCCGTGGCATTAGTCGGTCCCTTTGATGTTGATGACGCCAATTTTATTAATCCATAGGTAAAAGATATTATTTTCTCTTTTTTTAAATTTTTTATCCATATCTGGTTCACAAAATATTATTTTGTGATCTGGTTTCTGTCACTTCCCTATAAAATTCTTTTAAAACATAAATTTTATATTCTGTGAAGCGAACACAAATATCTAAACAAGACAAGTACAAGAAGATTATTGCCATAATCCGATACTTCGGTTTAATAAGCCATCTGACCATCTCTCTTGTTTGATTCATTTCGCTTGAGCAAATAAAGGATGGCCACAAACACCTAACTGATCTCACTTGCTCAGTTCGCAGTTGGAGCGGTAGTTGCGGTTAAAATAATCGAAAAGAACCATATATTGAGGGTAGTGTAGGCGACAAATCGATATCTTTTTGTAGGGAGGATTACACGTTGTTTTAGTTACAAATCGATTACCAGTTTATCATAAATAATTTAAAAAATAATATATATTTAGAATATCTGTCGTTCCTGGCAAATTCCTGGCAAGACATATAATTCAATAAAATTCCTGGCAAGTGGCAACTCTGCAAAATTGGCGAAATTCGCATAGGTTAAAAATGTTTTTACTTTTTAGCGAATGTTCGCGGACGAAATTTCGCGTTGCATGAGTATGAAGAAAAATTTACATTCGCGCGAAAAATGGACACCTGTCAAAAAAGGCGAAATTAGCGCAAGTGAGTATTCACGTTAAGACGATGGAATTTTTTTTCCATCGTCTATGGTAAAATCAAATTTACTTGGTGGACACATTTATACATTCCGTAAATCCTTGGCACCTAGGGATTTTTTATTGGTCAAACCATTCAACCTCTATCCAATCAGCGCGAGGGTGCGAATATCGTGTAAGGAATGTAATTCGGTGCCAAATTCAGGTACGGAATGTAATAACAGCTTATGGAACAGCAGATGTCTTCGCGATCCGATGAATATCGCTTTCAGCAAGCTTGGTGGCGGCAGTAGTTAGATGGTGTGCTTGTGATATACGATGCTTCGGTTTGACTCCGGTTTCTATCCCCGTCAGTGGCAAGTTTTTTTTATTTTTTTATGGTTATGTTTGTTTTTTTTTTTTGGGTTAGTTTTGTCTGATTGCGCCCCGGAGCGAGCGGAGGGCCATGCGTGAAGTTAACAGTACTAACTAAAAACCGCTGTTTGAAGACGCCTCTCATCCTTTCCGAACTTCTACCATACTCTTTGAAGCCTTCGTACAATACTTACACTGTAAAAGTATTTATTACATTCCGTACCTGAATTTGGCACCGAATTACATTCTGTACACGATTTTCGCACCCGCGCGTTGATTGGATAGAAGTTCAATATTTTAATGGTTTGACGAATAACAATAACCCCTAGGTGCCAAATGCATGTACGGAATGGATTAATGCCACCGGGACGCATTTTTCCGTTTCCTATTCGGCTAGCGTAACCTATTGCGCTAATCGTGTAGGAAACGGAGGTCTCCGTTCCCTAAAGGGTTAACGCACTGATTTGGGCACCTGGAACACGCTGTTATAATATTTCACTTTTCGCATGGCCCTCCGCTCGCTACGGGGGCTCAAGAAAAGGAAACTAAACAGGTGCTAACCCAAGACATACCCAAAATCAAGAAAACAAACTGTTTAGAAACTTAAACTAAAAAAAAAAAAGCAACGGGGTTTGAACCCGGGCCGCCGAATTGAGACCTAACCATCTAGACCTCTCGACCACGGGGGCTCTTGCCGCAAATTGATTGCATCGCGAAGACATGGCGCGATTAGGTCCGTTAACCCCTTAGGGAACGGAGACCTCCGTTTCCTACACGATCGCACTCCGTCGCGCCAGCCGAATAGAAAACGGAAAAAAGCCACCGGGACTGATAAAGACTCAACCACTGAGGCGGTTTCCGTAGCCCGGGTCGCGAATGCTGTGGTAGCCATTTTGCAATGGATTAAAAAATAACTTTCACAACAATGCACTACCCTTTCCACGGCCCGTGTGGACTTTACCGCTGCCACCATGTATTGTTATTGATAAAATAACAACGACTAGTTTATTTATGTAAATATGTTCTATATTGTTGTGGAGGATTCATTCTTACCCTGGAATTGATTGCCTTTGGCTCCACAAATGATTGAATTTGGTTTGAATTGTTATAGAGCCACTTCGGCCCAGGCTCAAGGATGTAAACTAGTTTATTTATATTACACTTGCTTTATTTAGATACACGCGTTACAATATTACGTCGTCTCATAGCCTGAGGATCGATCATCAGCTATCTCTGATCTGATGACGCCTGCATAGACTGCCTTGAAATGTGAAAAAAAAACAAATAAGGACAGCGATTTACATTGTTACCACATATACTTATAATAATAAAGTCCTGACAGAACAGTTAGATCCGAGGATCTTGCGGATTTTCCATGAAATCTCTTCGCTCAGTAAGTACTTAGGAAACCTAGCATTAAAAAAAATATGGGGGAGGAACTATGGAATGTGGTGGTGCTTCATTTTGTTAAATTCTTACAGAGTTTTCATTTAAATTCCTATTACCTTCAAAGTTACTGATTTTCTATTTTTTAAATTGTTATAGATGTTAGTCTAATCTCTAAAATGTATATCGTTCATTAAGGCTTCGCTCAATAACTGCAAAATAATCAGTCTCATTCCTGCTCAGACATTATATTCTGATGCCCTTCCATGGAAAACTTGCAGATTTTTTTTACTACACTACCGACAATCAATTGTGTTTATTAAAGTAGGAAAGAATCGCGGGCGCAGTGCATGGCGATCTGAGCGCTATCGAGCTTGCCCAAACTGTTGACCCTGCATTTGAAAGACGTATTGAAATTATTATAAGCTGGATGGACGAAAAATAAGCTGGATGGACGAAAAATAATCTGAATCAACGGTAAATATTTAAATAATTCTAAATGTACAGACTATGTGCCCTTCATCTGATTGGGAATAACTCAAATCCATGATGAACTTCACTAGAATTTGCAAGAAAAAGTCTATCAATATACTTTGAGACAAGAACACCTGTAACGGAATATATGTTTATTCCGCTCCACTAAAACTTCGGTTCATTTGCAAATGATTCTCGGTATTCAATATTTAAGTTGCCAGTGACATCTATTCACGAATGGATTTATTTCGTGCGAGTAACGATTTTAGAAGCACTAGTACGCTGTTTTATACCTACAATTTGTGGATTTATTTCACTGTAGACTACTCTATTTACTAGTGACATCTATTCGCGAATGGGTTTATTTCGTGTGGTTTGCCAATTTGGGAGCGCAGTACGCTATTTTATACCTACAATTTATGAATTTAATTTACTATAGATTGCGCTATTTAATATTGGGTATTTCTATAGCTTCCCAGCAAACCAAACGCAGCAGGCAAACCAGCGGCCGCCTGCTGACACGTACGGTATCCTAGTGGCTAAATAGCCATGCTTTGGGCCGTCCGCGTTCCACTTATGGCACACCGATCCTTATTTATTCGGCAACGGTATTCTCTCGGCAACCTACCGGCACACCGAATACGGAACTTCATATTTCGGCCCGCAACTGGCTATCCTACGGAACGCCGCAAGCGGAATTCAGATTTTCGGCTCGAATACGGTTAGCAAGCGGTTTGTCGCACGGTCGGACCCGCTAGTTCGTGTTTCGGCCCACGTCCGGTAAGTGATCGGTTAACCATTAACCAACCTAAATTTGATGTTGCCGTTTGACGTTGACAGAACTTTGACAAATGACACGTCAACCCACGCTTGTTACGAGTGGATCGCCGTAGCATTGTCTTTATAAGAAAATATAAACAAAGGCCGTAGTAAAACATCTGTCAAATTATTTCTCATTTGGATCCATGACGTCACTCGACCTCTCCTATTGGTCGATCCGCATGGCCCTTCGCTCGCTTCGCTCGCTACGGGGGCTCTAGAAAAGGAAACTAACCAGGTGCTAACCCAATCTAACCCAAGACATACCCAAAATCAAGAAAAAAAGCTGTTTAGAAACATAATATGTAAAAAAAAATAAAAAAAAAGCAACGGGGTTCGAACCCGCGTTTTCTAGGTGAGACCCAACGATCTAAACCTCTACACCACTAGAGCTCTTGATAGAAATCGATTGAATCACGCACACATATCGTAATACGAGATGGATCGACCAATAGGAGAGGTCGAGTGACGTCATGGATCCAAATGTGAAATAATTTGACAGATGTTTTACTACGGCGATCCAATATACGCTTGTTTATGTTTTATATTTTTGTTGTGTTTATGTGTTTTCAGAGACAAGTATTGTTGTCTCTGGTGTTTTAGTTCTTATCTATGATGTTTTCAAGTTCAATCATCCATCTGCAATGCACGCCTTTCCTGTACGCAGTGAAAATTTTATCAATAATTAATAAAGAGTAGAGATTTTTTCTTTGTGTGTTTTACGGTTCCTACGCAATGAGTTATTCACAGAATCGATCTCAAAACAAAAAGTAAGTATATACCTTACGTCTTACAATATAAACTGTTTTTAATATACTTTTATGGACTAACAATGGCGTCTACCGTTAAAAAAAGTAAACGACAAGAGCGGCATTTGATTGCCACTCAAATGCAATGCAGCTTAGGAGATTTTTCCCCCACACCTACAAGGGGGGCTCTGGAAGGACTTTCAAATGCTTTTGCTTTTCCTGACGACATTCCAAACGATTCTGATGATAATTCAAATATTTCCAAAATTGCATCTAGTATACGTGATAGTGATACTGCATCAATCCCCACTAGTTTCACTGGAGAACATGCGTGAGCTCTCACAAGAGCCAGGGCCATTAGAAGAATATATGTTGTTAGAGTCTGAGTATATATTTAGCTAAGATTCTGAGAAGTCATCAATAATAAATTTGGTAATCTCGCTGGCAACAGTACTGAAGCCTCCACTGAGGTATTACATCAATTTATTGAAAACCCTAGTGGTAACTTTTTGAGGGAATGGTCCCTGAGAAATAATTTAACCCATAGGTCTTTGACTGAACTATTACAATGGTTTTCTACAAATCCTGTTATCAGTAACTTACCCAAAGATGCTCGTACATTATTAAAAACACCTAGATATGCTAGTTTTAGATTAATGGGTGAAGGTTTGTTTCACTATTTCAGTTTAAGTTGAGGGATAAAAACAATTCACAGTATATAGCAATGAATATTTTCTTAATGATGGTCATGAGGTATTATATAATTTAAATTTTAATGTAGATGGATTGCCAATACATGAAAGTACCAAAGAATCTTTTTGGCCAATTCTGTGTCATATAACAAATTATGCTTAAGAACCTCCTTTTATCGTAGCACTTTACTGTGAGCCAGGCAAACCACCTCTTAAGGATTTTTTTTTTCAAATTTTGCAGCAGAAATTAAAGGATTGTATGAAAATACATTAATAGTAGGCAAAAACATTATTTAGAAGATTTATTTTTCAGAAATGCTGGAAAGCATGCTGCACAATATTCAAGCAATAAAACTAGACGTCAAAACTCTCATACAAGATTCGAACAATACTAAGTTAACAGAATTTGAACAATTGGATAGGCCACTCCATTTTCAAGAATACGACGATCTTCAAAGGTGTAAAAATTTTATAGAGGAAGACTTCAATAAAATGGTAATAATTATTAAAATTTTAAATTGCTTTTGTTTTTCTTAATATTTAGTATCTAATTTTCTCCTTTAAATGCATTTCTGTATAGCTAAAGAGAGCAGAAGCAGAAACTCGGTTTGAATATTTTTGATTGATTAATTTTTTTTTAGCAAGCATCAATTTCCCTGTTAGGAGTGAGAGATTTAAATGATACTACCCGGAAAATATTATCCTTATTAATAAGTCACAACCTGTCCTTAATGATTAACTGGATAGAGGTAAAGGAAAAGGGCAGCTTCCGAAAACTGACAAATGTATTAAAGCTAATTACGGTAAGCTATTAAAAATATCTATTTTTTAGAGGGAAGCATAAAAATTCTGGAAAATAAAGAGCTTTTTAAGTGTTTATGAAAATTAAATTGTAAATTTACATAATTAATATAGTATTTGAAGTAATATGTAAAATAGAAAAAAAAAGTAAAATTATATTTTATTTTAATGGTTTGTATATGATTTTTTAGGTGCTGTAAGGAAAAATTGGGCAACAGCAAACTCTACAAACACATAGAGATAGACAACCATATTAGGAGCTGGATAAAAAATGCTCCTGATAGAGCAGGACAAGCGAACTGAAGAAAAAATAAAGCTTAGCGATACAAGTTAAAATAATTTACTTTTAATATATACTTACTATTCTCATGTGATTATACAGGTTGTCTCTAAAGGTCTGTATGCATTAAAATTATATTTATTTGATTTCAAAGTACTAAGAATTTGTTTATTTTTGCACTTGGTACACAAGATGCATCTAGTACCAAGTGGGCATTTATTTTTGTTTTAAGAAATACACTTATTTTATGTAATAAAATATATTTGTTTCGTTGCTAAAATATAAATTCTCTTTTTTACTGCCCAATCCATCAATTATATGCATTTGTCAAGGCATTTGTTAAACTTATTATGATTATATATACCATATGGCTTCGACGAAATTTCTACATGTTTTGTTATTTTTCAATGAAATTTTAATTTTCAGGAACTATTATACGCATATAATGCTATAAAAATAATTTTATACAAAATTGCCTTAATGTCATAATACGCAGATTCCTACAAATACAATACATGATACAGGATGCCATAAACATTACACAACAAAAAGCATTGATTTATTGTTTTTGTTTCAGGTTTAACAAAATATATTTTTCAGCAAATAAATTATGCATATAATATGTTAAAAAATCAATTTATACAAAATTTTAAATACAATTATGTTTTTGTACATCCTAAAAATTATTCTGTTCTTTATTGTCATTTATGCAAATCGTTTGTATATAAATTAAAAATTTTAATTTACCTACTAGGATGGATTTTGCAAAAATATGACAACAAGGTTTTACAAAAGCACAATTTTAATCATTCATAAAATTGATTTTTTAGCATAATGTGCAGGGTCAGTCCATATATATTGACCCATATTCTAGCGGCTTTTTTATGCAACTTGTGCCAACATTTTGAACTTCCGATATTTTTTTGTAGTCTCTAATAAGATTTTTAAAAGCTCAGATGAAAATCTATAACTTTCTCCATTGCAACTATTTGATATCTCCATAAAAAAAGCCGCTAGCAAAATATACGGAATGACCCTGTGCATATATTATTTGTAGAAAAAATATATTCTTTTGAATCTAAAAACAAAATAAAAATGGGTGTGCTTTCGGCAAGTGAGAGGAGGGCCCATTTGCGGGCCACCAGTGCCTTGCCTTTACCGAATCGGCTGTGTCACCAGCGGCTCGCCAATGGTACGTGGACGGCTTGCCGTCGCAGGTTTGGTTGGCCGACTCTCTGCCGCCCTTCGGCCAGGCGGACATGCCCTACTTGCACGCCGCGCCGGCAGCCGTATGAGGGCCGAATACGGCCTTTCGGCGAGACGCTCTCGGGCCGTTGTCGGACCTGCTAGTCTGTGTTTGCTGGGTTGACGCTGCGTGATCTATAGTGTTAGTCACATGATATAAATTATCCAATTAAAACATCGGAAAACATAATTTGTCGAACTTCTTAAATTTTGAAAGCGAGGTCGTTTATCTTGTGTCGAGACGCCGACGATGGGTGAGTGCTAGTTTTTAATTTTGAAATATTTTATTCATCTTGCAGTACATTTACCTAATTCTTTCATTTTTAAATACATAATTAATATTTGTTCATGATTCGTTTAGTCTTATTCGACTTCACCAAGAATTTAGCATTCTTATATTACATTTTTATTTAGCTTACATCTTCAATAATCTTAATTATTGTCGTGACCGTTGGGTAAGGATACCGATTTATTGGTGAATAATTGCGTCTCTCATTAGTCAAATTCATGTAATTTGAAAGAAACTTAGTCCAGATTTACGGAGAACGTAATCATTTCATCGTTTAGTGGTCACGCACATTATTTTACGTGTTTCCATTCAAATAGAACAGTATTATTTGGGTGAATTCTCGGAGTAGATTCTATATATTCCTGCAAAGGTAGTAAATTGAATTTTCAGTAGAATTTCTTCGAATTTTTCCTCATAGTATTGCTAGTTTTAATATTTTTTTAATTTTGAAATATTTTATTCATCTTGCAGTACATTTACCTAATTCTTTCATTTTTAAATACATAATTAATATTTGTTCATGATTCGTTTAGTCTTATTCGACTTCACCAAGAATTTAGCATTCTTATATTACATTTTTATTTAGCTTACATCTTCAATAATCTTAATTATTGTCGTGACCGTTGGGTAAGGATACCGATTTATTGGTGAATAATTGCGTCTCTCGTTAGTCAAATTCATGTAATTTGAAAGAAACTTAGTCCAGATTTACAGAGAACGTAATTATTTCATCGTTTAGTGGTCACGCACATTATTTTACGTGTTTCCATTCAAATAGAACAGTATTATTTGGGTGAATTCTCGGAGTAGATTCTATATATTCCTGCAAAGGTAGTAAATTGAATTTTCAGTAGAATTTCTTCGAATTTTTCCTCATAGTATTGCTAGTTGTAATATTTTTTTCTTTTCAGGCGCATTTAATTAATTTTTCAGTTTATTTGTTACATCAAGTAGGTATATAATTATTAACATTCGCCCTGTCTCGTCTCAACACTGATGTACCGACATTCTTTGCATTTATGAGAGGTTAATCTCACATATGTAAAATTATCTGTTTTTTTTTATCTTTTGTCTAAATTTCTATCTCGATGCGAGATAGTGATTATCTTATATTTATCTTTAATTAATTGAGGCGTAATTACGCTCAGTTATCGTTTATGTGCCAAGGGCCGAAATAAAAAGTAATAGAAATTACTTATTTTGAGTTATGACTCGTTATTAGAGGTTGTACCTTTATTTTTTCTATTTATCATCAAATTCAAGTTATCTTTTATTTAGATTTACCGAGAGTCACTGAATTGGAACGTAATTCCATAATTTTGTTTTGAATTTTAAATTTCAGTAATTATTTCTTTTGAATTCCATATTTTAAAGTGAAGAAAATGATATCTTGAGTAACAGTAGTTATTTATAATTTTTGCTCAACTTAAAATTGTAATTCAAGTTTCTGATTATATCTGCTTTAACCAGTAAATTTTCAAATTGTTGATTGCTTCCTCATGTGTAACAGTGTCACTGATGTTCACATGATATTTCCCTGAATATTATTTAATTGGCAGTATACATTGGTCTAAGACTTGTTTATTTCTCCTTACATGTAATAAATCTATCTGTTGACTGGCCGAAGACACGTCGCTGTAGCAGACCTGTAGAGGGAGCCAACACTTGGTTAACCTATAAGTCCTAGATTAACCCACTGACTTTAACTTGGGAACAGGCAGAAGCGGTTCCAGTCGAGGTCCCAATACGATCGCATAGTTACAGAATAACTGAACGAAGTTAAGTATCAGTCAGTCAGAAGATAAACATATTGTAAATACCAACTGTATTCAATTTTCTATCTGTCATAATTGATTTTTTTAATCTTTTACATTAATTTTAATTCTCATTACTAAGTCAATTTATTCATAAACTTTATTTCAAATAATTTCATCAATTATATTTGTAATTTAATTATATTGATAATCTCCATTTCACATGATACCATCAGTCATATTTGTAATTTAATTGTAAAATTAATATATTGTTGTTTTGAAATTTAACTCTTTAATTTATCGCAAGATAGAGGTCTGGGAGACATTGCGAATTATAAGGGCAAATTTCTGATATTCTTATCTTTATATTTATTTATGTTTAAGTGTTCATATTCAGTTCGCATTGTCTCTAGGAACTCTGGCGCCGACAATATACAAAAAAATCTCTGCTAATAAGAGAACGTCGACCGACGCCCTTAGAAAAATAAAACCATGTCTCATGCATACAAAATGGCGCACAATGCCATACTTAATTAAATAAATTAACTTTCGCTACAAATTGACGCCCAACTGATCAATATCATTTCACACCATAGAACGTGGACCGAAGCTCAAGATTTTTTAAACAAAAGTAAATATATTTTTAATGTTTATAGTAAAAATGATAACTATATTCTCAAAATTAGACCAGAATATGAATGACTATTTCAAATCAAATGTTTTTGTTAGTTTCGACTTCCCAATAGAAACTTTGAACATTTGTTTGACACACACTGCTACCCTGAGAACAAATGCGTTTTCATCATACTTTTCATTTTCGCAGTTTATTCCCTTTTGCTGAAACTTACAAGAAAAGTTTTTCACCTCAAAAAAAACTCTTCGTTTTTTTTTTGAGGTGAAATATTTGAAATTGCGGCGTGTCCCACAGAAATACATTTTCGCCGGATTCCCTTCCTATTTTGATACAAATTTTTTCTTTTCCCGAATATTTTTATCTTTTATGATAGTATTTGACGCATGCTTGTGCGATTAATTCGCTTTGGTGTGAGATTTTCGGCGAATTTTGCGTCACGGATTCACTGCGAATATATCTCGTGGGTTTGGGGATTCTTTTTCGCTTGATTGGCGGCAAAACTTAAAACATTTTGCGCCTGCATGAATATTCCCGAAGTGCAGATCTCAAAAATATGGCCAAACGAACGGAATATTGCACCTGCCTTCTTTCTACAGGACAGAAATATAATATAGTAGCATTACTTTTTCTTTTATGGTTTTTGCTACATTTGGCGACTCAGGCAAAAAATGTCTAACACTATTACAACACTGAATAAAAGACCTTATTTTATAGATAAGTACTATATTGTTGTGGAGGATTCATGTTTACCTTACAAATGTTTGTCTTTGTCTCCACCTCTATTTACAATTTCTGAGAAAGTAGAGCCTCTTCGGCTCTGGCTCCAGGGTGTAAACATTACAAGTGCTAGTTTAGTGACTCTTACGAAGCTGAGAAACCTAAATCAAACTGCAAAACGTTCGACGTTTCGAGGAACAAATCTGCCCCCGTTATCAAGAACGAACAAATCTAATAATGAAAATGGTTAGTAAATGAAAATAACATAATAATAACATGTTTTAAAATATATTGTTAGGGTCACTAAACTAGCACTTGTGCTGTTTACACCCTGGAGCCAGAGCCGAAGAGGCTGTACTTTCCCAAAACTTGTAAATAGAGGTGGAGACAAAGGTAAACCTTTGTAATAGTAGAGTGCTACTTATAATTTATTTTGCCTTGTGTGGGCACCACGGGGTTAAAAGCTGAAATTTTCACAGAATGAAGGTTTTAATATATTAATTCCAAATCCCAAGGTAATAAAAAATTGGAACGGGCAAAAGGGCAGTATACCCAAAAATCCAGATTATTATATGAACGTATAGAATATTAATTTATGAATGTTTTCATATAAAATTCATCAACATTTTTTTACGAATTATATTTTTTTATCATTGCTTGAAATAAGCTGAATACATTGGCCCTTACGGCAAAATAAATCTAAAAATTGAAATATCTTCGTTCGAACCTGGACAAAATCTGATTGAAATATACTCATTTTTGTATTCACCTCGCATTCTCTCCGAAATGAAGGCTCAAATCAAAAAATTTTATTCTTGCAAAAAGTTTGCCTAAATTATCTAGAATACACAGGTGTAAGAATATATTTTTTTCTCAAATGGTAATGGAAATATAGAAATAAATGTAAAAAAAGTAACTTTCTTCTGGCCGCAACGGCCTGCTCTCGCGCTGGTCGAGTACTCTCGGATCTCACTTTTCTCAATAGCTCCCTTTCTCTCTCTCGCCTATTGTATAATTCAATAATATTGAAATTTATTTTTCCTATACGCTGCTAGGTAATAAAGAAGTAGACAAAAAATCATATACTTAATACAACTGCTATTAAAAAAAGGACTAGCTTTTATTCAGAATAGAAAAACTCAAAATGTAAAAAAAATCTTTATATAACAAAATCTATTTATCTTCAGTGTCTGGATCTTCTTCAGGAATGACTTCAATATTGTCTTCCAGTAATTTTTTGCATGATCCTATGCAACCTATTTAATTTCTTCTACATGTACAAGCTTTGCTTCCATACAATCTAATAAAAAATTATTTGATTAAGTTTTATTATGTACCAGGGTGTAAACAGCACAAGTGTAGACTGGATCTAATAATAATTTACCTTTTTTACATCCACATGCAATAAATACTCTTACATCCGAAGGAAATACTGGAAGTGTTGTCAAAATTGGGGATAATACTTGGATATCACCTGCCTCCTCAAATTTCCATCCGCATTCTGTCACCTCTGGTAATAGGGGATTTGGTTTTAGAGAACTGAAGCACACCTTAGTTTGATAATGTGCTCTCAGACTGTGAAATTTGAAACTAATTTTTGTAGGGACTAGTTTTTTTAATTAGCGATGAAGAGGCCAATAGTGTCCTTAAAATATTAATTGACGAAATGTTTGGATTTGTTGAAAATAATTTTATGATAAATTTCCCTATGTTATTGAACCCTCAAACTATCGCCCAATTGCCTTGCTTCCAATAATCTCCAAAGTCATGGAACGTGTAGTCAATCAGCAACTACTCAAATACCTCGAGAACGACAGAATAATCAGCGATAATCAATACGGCTTTCGCAAAGAGAGATCG